>JARQOD010009473.1:0-31236 GCA_033576555.1 Oophaga sylvatica
TTACTTTTGCCCTTGGAAGTGTTGTTGACCCGTGAGTGTGGTTTGTGCTGTGTTCTTGTTTGCCTGATACTTGTTTTGACTCGGTTGATCTCTGGATACTGCTTGTTGGATTCTATTTCTGCACCTTTGTGTCTGTTTGGTTTTGACCTCTGCCTGGCCCCAACGATCCATTCTGTCTTATCCTTTGGTACTGTCCTGCTATCTCCTGCTTTGACCCGCCTGTTCTGAATGATTTACGTCTCTATCTTTGCCCCTGGGTAACTTTGTACCGAGTTACCTTTCTAGGAGTTTTCCTTCAGCTTTTAGCTCTCCTGAGCTTAGGCCACGCCCCAAACGGTCAGGTAACCATGTCCTGAAGAATCTCTCTCCTGCCCTACTCACCCCGCGTTCCAGACCTGAAGCGTTCTTTTGTACCCGTCTTCCGGGAGATTGCACTGTTGAATTCTCTTGCAATCCTTCCATGAAAAAACTGATGTTTGTTCATCTGAGTGTGGCTGGAAAAAAACTTGGAGGTGTCGTATGAGGTATCATGGCTCCCGATAAGAAGGTTTACACTGCTATCTTAACCCCAGTCCTCATTGATACTTCAATTTAATGCTGACTAAAGGTTATGCCACACAAAACAATATCGCTAACGGGATCGCTAAAAAACGTCACTATTACGATCCCGTTAGCGATATGTTCAGTGCGGCAGCTACCAGCGACGAGCTTTCCTGCTGTGACTCCTCGTCGCTGGAATCGCTCCGGACCCTATTTCATCGCTGGCGCTCCCGCTGGGTAAGTATCTTATCGCTGTGTGGCACTTTTCTTAGCATTTAGCGGTACTTTTGTACCGCTAAAGTCGTTAAGAAGATCGCTAACGGCGATAGCGTCGTTAACTATATGCTAAATGCGGCAGCATTTAGCGATATAGAAACAATCCCGCTACGATCTCATTAGTATGCAACGCTAACGAGATCGCTAGCGGATAGCTTAGTGTGGCAGTACCTTAAGCTCTGATACCTCATCCATGCCTATGGCTGACTGCTTCTTTGCCACTAGAAAAGGTTCTACTGTGCCTCAATTGATCATCAACTACCTGTCTTACTTTCAATATTTTTCTACCAATAGTATATTATAAAACTGATGTTTGTTGCCTTCTGAGTGGTTGGAAGGAAAACATTTGGAGGTGTTGATAAGGTATCAGGGCTCCCAGGTAAGATGCTTACACTGCTCCCTTAACCACCAGGTTCTCACTGAAAATTCAATTCAAAGCTGTAATTGCTGGTCCAGACCCTGATACCTCATGCATGGCCCATGGCTGCCTGCCACTGTGCCATTTGCAAAATTTCTACTGTGGTCAATTGATGCCACTTTTATAGTGTCTGCCCCTAATTTTAGCTATTTGAGAAGCTTTTTGTCACCCCTTAAGTGTTGGGTACACGTTTGGTTTGGCCTTCGATTATATTTAATGGGTTCAGGTACATCGTCGAACTGAACTGAACCTTGAAAGGTTTGCTCATCTCTAGTGTCTCCCCGCCTTGCCTAAACAAGGTAGTCATGCTCACCAGTAATTGATATTAAATGACTCCAGGTTTTCTTTGTTTGACAGATAACAATTATTTGGATTTAAATGATGAAGTCTGGTTTTACTATGCATTCTGCCTCTTTGCATGCTTCACAACATGAATTTACAATCACTTCTGATTAGCGATCTTCCTATTTTCTCTACCATGCAATTAGTTTAGATATTGAAAATAGGATTTGTCTGTCAACTATTATATTTCAGTTGGTTTACAACTCGCTGTAGAATTCACAAAATTGGAAGGCAGATATGTTTTTATTACCTTTCCAGTTAAATTATTCAGTAGAATATATTTGTCAATAGATACAGTGCCTTGCGAAAGTATTGGGCCCCCGGAACTTTTCAACCATTTCCCTCATATCATGCTTCAAACATAAGACCAAATGTTAATTTTTGGTGAAGCATCAACAACAAGTGGGACACAATTGTGATGTAGAATGAAATGTATTGTTTTTTTTTAAATTTTTGGTGGAAATACAAAACTGAAAATTGGGGGTGTGCAAAATTATTCGGCCCCTTTAACTTAATACTTTGTTGTGCCTCCTTTTGCTGCGATTACAGCTGCAAGTTGCTGGGGTATGTCTCTATCAGATTTGTACATCTAGAGACTGAAATTTGCCCATTCTTCCTTGGCAAACAGTCGAGCTCATGAGGTTGGATGGAGGAATCGTTTGTGAATAGCATTTTCAGCTCTTCCACAGATTCTCGATTGGATTCAGGTTTGGACTTTGACTTGGCCATTCTAACACCTATGCGTTTATTTGTGAACCATTCATTGTAATTTTGCTTTATGTTTGGGATCATTATATTGTTGGAAGACAAAACTCCCATCCCAGTCTCAGGTATTCTGCAGACTCCAACAGGTTTTCTTCAAGAATGGTCCTGTATTTGGCTCCATCCATCTTCCCATATTTTGAACCACTTCCCTGTCCTGCTGAAGAAAATCAGGCCCCAAAACCCTGATGCTGTCACCACCATGTTTGACAGTGGGGATAGTGTGTTCAGGGTGATGAGCTGTGTTGCCTTTACGCCAAACATATTCGTTTGGTATTGTTGCCAAAAAGTTCGATTTTGGTTTCATCTGACCAAGCACCTTCTTCCACAGTTTAGCGTGTCTCCAGGGGGCTTGTTGCAAACTTTAAATGACACTTTTTATGGATATCTTTGAGAAATGGCTTTCTTCGTGCCACTCTTTCATAAAGGCCAGATTTGTGCAGTGTACGACTGATTGTTCTCCATGGACAGACTGTCCCACCTCAGCTGTAGATCTCTGCAGTTCATCCAGAGTGATCATGGGCCTCTTGGCTCATCTCTGATCAGTCTTTCCTTGTTTGAGATGAAAGTTTAGAGGGATGGCCGGGTCTTGGTAGATTTGCAATGGTATGATACTCCTTCCATTTCAATATGATCGCAGAGTGCTCCTTGTATGTTTAAAGTTTTGGAAACATTTGCAAACCAATTCCGCTTTAAACTTCTCCACAACAGTATCACGAACCTGCCTGTTTGTTCCTTGTCTTCATGATGCTCTCTGTGCTTCAAACAGAACCCCGAGACTATCACAGACCTGGGCATTTACACCATGTTCCAAATTATTATGCAAATTGGTTTTACGTGTCATAGCGTTTTTTTTTTCTTTTTGTAAATGAAACCCATTGATGGTTTTGTGTCTCGGGGTTCTTTGGGATCACTGAATCAATCTAGATACCTGTGATAATTATTTGCCATATGAGCCAATAAAAGGAAAACTGGATGTTCCACACTAGGCCAAAAGATTTCAAGTAACATGGGAAAGAAAAAGGATCTCTCTGCTGCTGAAAAGCATCAAATAGTGCAATGCCTTGGTTCAAGAGATGAAAACATTAGATATTTCCCGAAAACGAAGCGTGATCATCGTACTGTTAAGAGATTTGTTTTCTGATTCTGAGCACAGACGTGTTCGTGCTGATAAAGGCAGAATGAGGAAGGTTTCTACCAGGCAAGTTCATCGGATTAAGAGAGCAGCTGCTAAAAAGCCATTACAAACCACAAACAGATATTTGAAGCTGCTGGTGCCTCTGGAGTCCCTCAAACCTCAAGGTGTAGGATCCTTCAAAGGCTTGCAGTGGTGCATAAACCCACTATTCGGCCACCCCTAAACAGTGCTCACAAGCAGAAATGGTTGCAGTGGGCCCAGACATACATGAAGACTAATTTTCAAACAGTCTTGTTTACTGATGAGTGTCGAGCAACCCTGGATGGTCCAGATGGATGTAGTAGTGGATGGTTGGTGGATGGCTACCATGTTCCAATAAGGCTGCGACATCAGCAAGGAGGGAGGAGTCATGTTTTGGCTGGAATCATGGGGAAACAGTGGTAGGGCCCTGTAAGATTCCTGAAGGTGTGAAAGGCCCTTTAAGGTTCCTGAAGGTATAAAAATGACCTCTGCAAAGTATATAGAGTTTCTGACTGACAACTTTCTTCCATGGTAATAAAAAGCAGAAACGTGCCTTCAGGAGCAAAATCATATTTATTCATGATAATGCACAATCTCATGCTGCAGGGAATACCTCTGAGTCATTGGCTGCTATGGGCATAAAAGGAGATAAACTCATGGTTGTGGCCCCCAAATTCCCCTGACATCAACCCTATAGAGAACCTTTGGAGTATCATCAAGCAAAAGATCTATGAGGGTGGGAGGCAGTTCACATCAAAACCGCAGCTCTGGGAGGCTATTATTATATTATTATTATACATTTTTATAGCTCCATTTATTCCATGGCGCTTTACATGTAAAGAGGGGCAAAATAGACAAGTACAGTAAACATGAGCAATACAAGGCACACACAAGTACAGAAGGAGAGAGACCCTGCCCGCAAAGGGCTCACAGTCTACAGGGATGGGTGAGGATACACTAGGAGAGGGTAGAGCTGGTTGTGCGGTGGCTCAGTAGACTGATGATCACTGCAGGTTGTAGGCTTGTCGGAAGAGGTGGGTCTCAGGTTCTTTTTGAAGGTTTCCATGGTAGGCGCGAGTCTGATGTGTTGGGGTAGAGAGTTCCAGAGTATGGGAGAGGCACGGGAGAAGTCTTGTATGCGGTTGGGGGAAAAGAGATAAGAGGGGAGAGAGGAGGAGATCTTGAGAGGATCGAAGGTTGCGTGTTGGTATGTACCGGGAGACCATGTCACAGATGTATGGAGAGACAGATTGTGGATGGCTTTGTAGGTCATGGTTAGGGTTATGAACTGGAGCCTCTGACGATAGGAAGCCAATGAAGGGCTTGGCAGAGAGGAGAGGCTGGGGAATAACGGGGAAGACAGGTGTATTAGTCGGGCAGCAGAGTGCAGAATGGATTGGAGTGGTGCCAGAGTGCTAGAGGGAAGGCCAGGAGTAGGAGGTTGCAGTATCGAGGCGGGAGATGAGAGGGCATGCACTAGTGTTTTTGTAGTTTCATGGTCAAGGAATGCATGGATCTGGGAAATATTTTTGAATTTGAACGGCAGGAGGAGGCAAGGGTTGGACATTGGCTTGAAAAAGAGGGCAGAGTCGAGGATCACTCCGAGGCACCGAGCATGCGGGACTGGGAAAGTAAGCATCCATTGACGTGATGGACAGGTCTGGTGGGGGGGTAGAGTGAGATGGGGGAAAGATGATGAATTCTGTTTTGTCCATGTTCAGTTTTAGAAAGCGAGCAGTGAAGAAAGCAGAAATAGCAGACAGACATTGTGGGATTTTGGTCAGTAAGGAGGTGAGATCAGGTCCAATAGGTAGACTGCGTGTCGTCGGGGTAGAGATGATACTGCAAAACCATGGAATTCTATGAGCTGTCCCAGGCCGAGGGTGTAGATGGAGAAGAGTAGGGGTCCTAGAACTGAGCCTTGGGGAACACCGACAGACAGGGGGCGAGGTGAGGAGGGGGGTGTGGGAGAGGGAGCACTGAATGTTCGGTTTGTTAGATATGATGAGATCCAGGATGGGCCAAGCCTGTGATGCCAAGAGATGAGAGATCTGTAGCAGGAGGGAATGGGCCACAGTGTCGAAGGCAAGACAGGTCCAGGAGAATGAGGACAGAGTAGTGTCGCTTGCTCTTGGCGGTTAGTAGGTCGTTGGTGACTTTAGGCAGTTTCAGTTGAGTGATGCAGTCGAAGCCTGATTGTAAGCGGTCAAATAGGAGCAGGAGGAGAGGTGGGAGGACAGTTCAAGATGGACATGCTGTTCCAGTATTTTGAGGCATAAGGGAGAAGAGATATCGGCAATAGCTAGACACAGAGGATGGGGCAAGGGAGGCCTTTTTTAGAATGGGTGTGATCGAGGCATTTTTGAAGGATGAGGGAAGACACCATTTGTAAGTGAGATGTTGAAGAGGTGTGTTAGAGTAGGGGTGAAGACGGTGGCAAGGCTAGGGATGAGGTGGGATGGGAGCGGGTCAAGCATGCAAGTGTGATCTTGATAGAGGGTGGAAAGCGATCTTCTGTCAAGGTGGAAAGTTGGTTTGGAGGAAGGGTTGAGCAGCTAAGAGGGGCAATGGGGGCTGTGGGCCAAAGTTTCTCTGATCGAAAGAGGCAAAGTCTTCAGCAGAAATGAGAGGAGAAGGAGGAGGTGGGGGACAGAGTAGAGAATTGAAAGTGTTGAAGAAACTGTTTAGGGTTGTGAGACAGGGAGGATATTTAGAGATAGAAGTAAGTTGCTTTGCAGCAGTGAGCGTGGACTTGAAGCTGGTGAGGGACTGCTTGTATGCGGTTAGGTGCTCGGCAGAGCGGGAATTTTTTCCATCTCCCCTCAGCAACCCTGGAAGCCCGTCTCAGTTCTTTGGTGAGGCTTGTCAGCCAGGGCTGCCTTGATTGTACAAGTTTTGCTATGTGTGAGGGGGCGGCCGAATCAAATGTGCTGTTATTGTAGTGTTAAAAAGGTGGGAGCAGAATCTGTGTCAGAAGTGAAGAATGTCTGTAAGAGGGAGGAGGGACTCAGAGAGCATTGGTAAATTGAGGTGTGTTTGAGATTTCTGCAAGGGTGATGAGTTTGTGGAGTGGGGTTGTGCACTAGAAAGGAAAAGAGAAGAGAACGTCAGTAGGTTTGGTCAGACAGGGGAAGGGGTGAGTTAGTGAGATTAGTAAAGGGAACAGAGGCGGTGAAAAATAAGGTCCAGCATGGACCATCTTTGTGATGGCCGCAGAGGACCATTGAGTGAGGCCAAAGGAGGCAGTGAGCGATAAAAGTTTAGAGGCCGCTGGGGTGGAAGCATCATTGGGGTGTTGAATCACCCATGAGATAGTGGGGATGTCAACAGAGAGGAAAATGGAGCAGCCAGGTGGTGAAGTGATCGAGAAAGGTGGAGATGGCAAGTTCTGGGGGGTGGTAGATGACACCAGCTGGGGGTTGGAGGAGGAGTAGATGCGGGACGGAATGCACCTCAAATGAGGGAATAGTAGCGGAGGGGGTAGTGGAATTGGGGTAAAGGAGCAGGTATCAGATAGGAGCAAACCAACTCCTCGCCACGTTTGTTGCTGGGGCGGGGTGTGTGAGATAGGTGGAATCCACTGTATGAGAGTGCAGCTGGTGAGGCTGAGTCAGAGGGTTGAGCCAGGTTTCGGTGATGCCAAGGAAGGGAGTTTATTGGTGATGAAGAGGTCATGGATAAATGACAGTTTATTGCAGACAGAGGTGCGTTCCATAGTGCTCCAGGTAGGAGGACCGGGGGAGTGGGGGCTGGATGAATGGGTATGAGGTTATCATGGTTGCGAAGACGTGTAGAGGATCGTGGCAGGGTGATAGTAATGAGTGTGGGGATGTGTTGAGGAGGGCCTGGATTTGGGATATGTCACCAGCAATGAGGAGTAACAGACAGAGCGTTAGAAGGTGGGAAAGATAAGACATGGTGTGGCCGTGTGTTTCTGGAGAAAAAGGATTGTACTTGGAGGAACAGTTCTGAGGAGAATGTGAGATGTCTGGGAGAATGGAGGGGGAAATGACTATTTCCCTTACTAGGTGGGGGACTACAGGGAATAGGAAGAAAGTAAGTAGTATGGGGTGAAAGTGAAAAGAAAGGAAACATGGTAGTGGTTAGATATTCTGTCAACTTACAGTCAAATTCCAGTCCAATAATTCAGAGAATAGTAATTAGAATCTGTAATTTGAAAGATGGAAGTTGAAAGATGGAGGTCAGACTCGTCTGGTCAGACTAAATGGCTGAGACTAAATGTGCACTTGAGAGGAAGCAGCTGACTTCACGCAAAGAAATGCAAGCAGAAACTCTCCAAAAACTCACAAGTTCAATGGATGCAAGAATTGTGAAGGTGATATCAAAGAAGGGTTCCTATGTTAACATGTAACTTGGCCTGTTAGGATGTTTTGGAGTTAAATAGCTTTTTTGTTCAGTGAATTTGACCTCCTAATGCTGCAAATTCCACAAATGAGCATTTTCAGTTCTTTAAACATATCAAATGTTTAGAAATTCTACTGTGCCTAATAATTTGGAACAGTGCATTTTGAGTTTTTATTCATTTTGGAGATTTATACTGTTATCATTTTCTAAAAAAGGAAGGAAAGGGAGAAAGCGCACCAATCTAAATGTAGGAGTAAAATAAAATCATAGGGGGTGGTCGAGTTCCCCCTCCTGCACAAGGGGAGTCTCGAACCAGTGCCGCTGCGGTCTCCCATTCGTCCCGGCCGCAGTGGAGCCTGCTCAGCAGAGACGTCGTTCCAGGCGTCTTGCCCACTCCACTACTGGGCAGTGACTTGCTGCTGCCTTTCCTGGATCTGCTATTGTAGCCAGTTCTGGAGCAGACGTCTTTGGGATAAAGTCCTGCATTTTCCCTTCTGAGCGTGCCCAGAGTGAGATCTTCATTGGAGATCAGGGGTCACATGCTCAGGTACTGCAGCGGCTCCTTATTGGCCCGCCAGGAAGGCCCTGTTACTACTAGTCTTCTGAACAGGTTCTCATTGGTCCGTGTTCCTGGAAGGTCCTGTGGCTGTTGCTATAAAAGGGTAGCATGGCTGGGCCGCCATGCGCTAATATCAACCATTGTATGCTATGCGCCAGTGTGGTCATGCGTGTGTGTGGTTAGGGACCCGGCTGAAATAAGCCACTAGAATACCGACTTAATCGGTGAGGAGTTTAGTGTGCTAGCTGGTCAGGGTCGGTGTCCTAGATGCCCTAGATTACCGGCATAACCGGTGAGGAGTTTGATTGCCGTATTCAGGGTTCTGGCGTTCAGACGCCATAGATTGCGGGTGACTCCCGCGAGGACATTAGCGCAATGACCACGTATATATGCTCGCTTAGCAATTAACCGTGTGCCTGAGAGCCTGACAGGACACGGCGTTTGTTCTCAGCGGCTCTGTGACGTAACAGGGTTCGCTCTCGACGCTAGACAGCGCCCTAGCGTTTTACTTTGCGGCTCACTGAAGCTAAGTGAGTTCGCACATATCGCCATATAGCACTGTGGCATCCCGTTAGCGGCTCTGTGAATTAACAGAGTCTGCACTTACTGCCAAAACGCGCTACGGCGTTTATTTTAGCGACTCTGCGGGATAACAGAGTTCGCTACTTTCGTCATCTTACTAGCAGCAGGCTTTGCTTGCACGGTGGACCCCGGGCTGCGAACGCACCTCTCCACTTTATATATTTGGTGCGTTCCGCAGACCCTAACATAATATTAGCGCCAGGGTCTGGCTAGTAAAATGGCGGACGAACAGCGTCTATTGCAGTACATCCAGCAGCTGAAGGGTAGGTTGGAGGCTCTTGAGAGCACAACCTCAGCTGTGGATGTTACCGCAGTCGCTGTTCAGGCTGCTAGCGTGGCTGCAGCCAGTTTGTCCTCTGCCACCTCTGCCCCTACATTAGCCCACCTCCCGCTTCCTGACAAGTTTGCCGGTGATAGCAAGCAATGTCGGGATTCGTGAGTCAGTGCTCTATACATCTTGAGCTTCTGGCTGCACGTTTTCCCACGGATCGGGCACAAGTGGGTTTTGTACTTTCTCTACTCTCGGGCAGAGCGTTGGAGTGGGCAACGCCGCTGTGGGAGCGCGATGATCGTGTGGTGCAGAGTGCTCCTCGTTTCTTGGAGGCTCTTAAAAAGGTCTTTTTAGGACCCCAGGTCACCCACGATACGGCGCTACAACTGCTGGCATTGACACAGGGTTCGTCTTTGGTCAGTCAGTTTTCCGTCCAGTTTCGGACTCTGGCTGCTGAGCTAGATTGGTCTGATAAAGTTCTTATTCCTATCTACTGGCGGGGACTGGCTGACCATGTTAAAGACGCTTTGGCTACCAGGGAGATTCCCGCCACACTGGAGAAGCTTATCTCCATATCTACCCGCATTGACCTCCGTTTTCACGAGCGGAGTTGGAGCGGGCCCAGTGTAGGCAGAAGTTTCGGTTGGCTCCTACCTTTGCCAACCTCTCGAATTCCCGATCTGGCGTCCGAACCTCAAAAGGCCACTGAAGTTCCTCATGCAGGACCTAAGTCTCGGTCCGTCCGAGTATCCGTGGTTTGTAACCATTGTCAGCAGACAGGACACTATGCCAACAGATGTCCACAGCGATCGGGGAAGCGATCGCGTCTAGTGGCCCTGGGAGGAGGTTCACTAGAGACAGCGGCATTTTCCTCCAAGATAACATTAAAGGGACAATCACTGTTGGTACTTCCATTCTCACCGCCGACCTTTGCGTGGACTCAGGAGCAGAGGGAATTTCATGTCCTCTAGCTTTGCTCGCCGTCATGCAATACCTCTGGTGGCGCTTGACAAATCAGTGACTGTTCGGGTAGTGAATGGGTCGTCATTGCCCTCACAAATTACTCACCAGACTGTCCCACTTGCATTGTCTGTATCTCCTTCCCATCAGGAATTTATTTCCCTACTCGTCCTTCCCGAGGGAATAGACGAGATCCTACTAGGTATACCTTGGCTCCGTTTCCACTCCCCACATATAGAGTGGACTTCGGGTAGGATACTGGGTTGGAGTGATGCATGTACAGGCAGATGTTTCAGAAGTTGCGTTCAGGTTACCACTACTGAGTTACCCGCAGATCTTACTCCACTTCCCAAGCACTACTGGTCATATGCAGACGTGTTCTCCAAGAAGGCTGCGGAGACTCTTCCGCCTCATCGCCCCTATGACTGTCCTATCGACCTCTTGCCTGGCGCAGAACCTCCTCGGGGAAGGGTCTATCCCTCTCTCTTCCTGAGACAGAGGCCATGTCGCAATATATTCAGGAGAACTGGCAAGAGGGTTTATTAGGAAGTCGGTGTCACCGGCAGGGGCGGGATTTTTCTTCGTGCAGAAGAAAAACGGAGAATTGCGTCCGTGTATTGATTGCAGGGGTCTTAACGCCATCACCGTTAAAAACAAGTACCCGTTGCCCCTGATCTCTGAGCTATTTGATAGGCTTCGGGGAGCAAGGGTATTCACTAAACTAGATCTGCGCGGTGCTTATAACCTGATTCGCATCCGTGAGGGGGACGAATGGAAGACGGCTTTTAATACCAGGGATGGGCATTACGAATATCTGGTGATGCCCTTTGGGCTCTGTAATGCTCCAGCCGTTTTCCAAGACTTTGTCAATGACATCTTCCGGGATATGCTCTCCACCTCGGTCGTAGTCTATCTGGATGATATACTCATCTTCTCTCCAGATATTGACTCCCACCGGAGGGATGTTGGCAGGGTCTTCGACCTCCTACGGGCAAATTCCCTTTACGCAAAGTTGGAGAAATGTGTGTTTGAGCAGGAGTCCTTACCTTTCCTGGGCTATATCATCTCCACCCAGGGATTGGCTATGGATCCTGCCAAACTACAGGCGGTGATGGACTGGCAAGAACCCCACTCTCTAAAGGCGGTGCAGCGCTTTATGGGGGTTTATTAATTACTACCGTCAGTTCATTCCCCACTTCTCAACTTTGGTAGCTCCCGTGGTTGCCCTTACCAAAAAGGGAGCTAATCCCAAATTGTGGTCTGAAGAGGTCTCCAAGGCCTTCACGTCTATTAAGTCTCATTTCGCTAGAGCTCCCATCCTACATCGCCCCGATGTTGATAAGCCATTTATATTGGAGGTGGATGCCTCGTCCGTTGGTGCTGGAGCAGTCCTCTTCCAAAAGGATGCTCAAGGTCGGAAGCATCCATGCTTCTTTTTCTCCAAGACCTTCACACCAGCAGAGAGGAATTATTCCATCGGGGACAGGGAGTTGCTAGCAATGAAGTTGGCCTTCTCGGAGTGGAGACATCTGTTGGAGGGAGCTCGCTTTCCCTTCCAAGTCTTCACGGATCACAAAAACCTGGTATATCTTCAGACAGCCCAGCGGCTTAATTCTCGCCAAGCCAGATGGTCCTTGTTCTTCTCCCGGTTTCATTTCACACTGCATTTCCTCTCGGGAGAGAAGAACATTCGTGCCGACGCTCTCTCTCGCTCTGTGGTGTCCTCGGAGGAGGAGGTGGAGGAGCCTCGGCTTATCGTCCCCACAGAGAGCCTGAGAACAGTGGCCCCGGTTTCGCTAGAGTCTGTGCCCCCGGGCAAGACTTTTGTGCCTGCTAATTTGCGACCGGAGGTACTCTCTTGGGCACATTCGTCCAGGGTGGGTGGACACTTTGGGGCAAAGAGGACATCTGAGTTGCTGGCGAGGACATATTGGTGGCCGCATATGGTCCGTGATGTTGGGGACTATGTTCGGGCGTGTGTCTCCTGCGCCAAAAATAAGTCTCCACGACAACGGCCAGCTGGGTTACTTTACCCTTTGCCGGTGGCAGACAGGCCCTGGGAGATGGTTGGGATGGACTTTGTGGTGGGCTTGCCCAAGTCTCGGGGTTGCACCATCATTTGGGTAATCACCGACCATTTCTCTAAAATGGTGCATCTGGTGCCACTACCACGGTTACCTTCTGCACGGGCTCTGGCAGCGTTGTTTGTTAGGCACATCTTCCGTTTACACGGCATGCCGGACAAGATTGTCAGTGACCGAGGTCCCCAGTTTGCGTCTCGGTTCTGGAGAGAGCTTTGTCGTCTACTCAGTATTGAGTTAAATCTCTCTTCAGCGTACCATCCTGAGACGAATGGGTTGGTAGAGAGGGCCAACCAGACCTTGGTCACCTATCTACGACATTTTGTCTCAGCCAGGCAGGATGACTGGGCATCCTTGCTACCATGGGCTGAGTTTGCATTAAACAATGCTGTTGCTGATTCCACCGGACAGACCCCATTCCTCCTGAACTACGGTCAGCATCCGCGGGTACCAGTGCCTATGCCCGTGTCTTCCGCCGATTCCAGGGTGGCAGACTGGGCTGTGGAGGCACGGGACATTTGGGACCGCACGCAGGATGCCATTCAGGCCTCCAAAGAGAGGATGAGGTCTTCGGCCGATGCCCATCGGCGCCCCGCTCCTACATTTGCTCCTGGGGATTTGGTGTGGCTCTCCGCCCGTAACATCAGGCTGCGAGTTGAGTCCACTAAGTTGGCACCCCGCTACCTGGGTCCTTTCAAGGTCCTCGAGCAGGTTAACCCTGTGGTATACCGTTTAGCTCTTCCACCACGCCTGGGTATCTCCGACACCTTTCACGTGTCCCTCCTGAAACCCGTGCTCATGTCCCGGTTTTCTGAGTCATCTGCCGGGACATCGGGTTCATCTGCGGATGACCATGAGGTGAACGCCATCGTGGGGTGTAAGGTGGTACGGGGCAAAAAGTTTTATTTGGTGGACTGGAGGGGCTATGGGCCTGAGGATAGGTCTTGGGAGCCTGCCGAGCATGTTCACGCTCCGCAGCTCATCGCTGCCTTTGAACGCAGCGAGGCCCAGAAGGGGGGGCCCTAGGAGGGGGGGTAATGTTAGGGTTCGAGTTCCCGCTCCTGCACAAGGGGAGTCTCGAACCAGTGCCGCTGCGGTCTCCCATTCGTCTCCGGCCGCAGTGGAGCCTGCTCAGCAGAGACGTCGTTCCAGGCGTCTTGCCCACTCCACTACTGGGCAGTGACTTGCTGCTGCCTTTCCTGGATCTGCTATTGTAGCCAGTTCTGGAGCAGACGTCTTTGGGATAAAGTCCTGCATTTTCCCCTTCTGAGCGTGCCCAGAGTGAGATCTCTCATTGGAGATCAGGGGTCACATGCTCAGGTACTGCAGCGGCTCCTATTGGCCCGCCAGGAAGGCCCTGTTACTACTAGTCTTCTGAACAGGTTCTCATTGGTCCTTGTTCCTGGAAGGTCCTGTGGCTGTTGCTATAAAAGGGTAGCATGGCTGGGCCGCCATGCGCTAATATCAACCATTGTATGCTATGCGCCAGTGTGGTCATGCGTGTGTGTGGTTAGGGACCCGGCTGAAATAAGCCACTAGAATACCGACTTAATCGGTGAGGAGTTTAGTGTGCTAGCTGGTCAGGGTCGGTGTCCTAGATGCCCTAGATTACCGGCATAACCGGTGAGGAGTTTGATTGCCGTATTCAGGGTCTGGCATTCAGACGCCATAGATTGCGGGTGACTCCCGCGAGGACATTAGCGCATGACCACGTATTATGCTCGCTTAGCAATTAACCGTGTGCCTGAGAGCCTGACAGGACACGGCGTTTGTTCTCAGCGGCTCTGTGACGTAACAGGGTTCGCTCTCGACGCTAGACAGCGCCCTAGCGTTTTACTTTGCGGCTCACTGAAGCTAAGTGAGTTCGCACATATCGCCATATAGCACTGTGGCATCCCGTTAGCGGCTCTGTGAATTAACAGAGTCTGCACTTACTGCCACAACGCGCTACGGCGTTTATTTTAGCGACTCTGCGGGATAACAGAGTTCGCTACTTTCGTCATCTTACTAGCAGCAGGCTTTGCTTGCACGGTGGACCCGGGCTGCGAACGCACCTCTCCACTTTATATATTTGGTGCGTTCCGCAGACCCTAACAATAGGTGAATGAGATAACACTCACCTTGTAAATGTCTTGAATACTTGCATATAGGTCACTATAGGACCATTAGATGTTCAGAGGTGAGTTTCTTCTGTGATCGGTATGCTGCAAGTCCCTGGTAGCTAGTGCATGGCTAAAACCAAGCAACCATAGGAATACTAATGAAATGAACTTGATACCAGGCTGTTTGCGCTCCCGTTGTAGTAGAGTCCAGAAATTCTTAAAATGCAGATAATCCAAAGAGAGATTTTAATTACCGTATATTCTCATGTATAAGCTGACCCGTGTATAAGCCGACCCCCCTAATTTTGCCACAAAAAACTGGGAAAACTTATTGACTCGTGTATAAGCCTAGGGTGAAAAATGATTATGCCCCATATGATGCTCCACAGATTAGGCCCCCATAAACTGCAGATTATGCCTCCATATGCTGCACAGATTATGCCCAATATGCTCCACAGATTATGCCCAATATGCTCCAGATTATGCCCCATATGCTCCAGATTATGCCCAATATGCTCCAGAGATTATGCCCCCATATGCTCCACAGATTATGCCCCCATATGCTGCACAATTATGCCCCGTATGATCCACAGATTATGCCCCCATATGTTCCACAGATTATGCCCCGATATGCTCCAGATTATGCCCCATATGCCCCAGATTATGCCCAATATGCTCCAGAGATTATGCCCCCATATGCTGCACAATTATGCCCCCATATGTTCCACAGATTATGCCCCATATGCTCCAGATTATGCCCCCATATGCTCCAGATTATGCCCCCATATGTTCCACAGATTATGCCCCCATATGCTCCAGATTATGCCCCCATATGCTCCAGATTATGCCCCCATATGCTCCAGATTATGCCCCCATATGTTCCACAGATTATGCCCCCATATGCTCCAGATTATGCCCCCATATGTTCCACAGATTATGCCCCCATATGCTCCAGATTATGCCCCCATATGTTCCACAGTTTATGCCCCATATGCTCCAGATTATGCCACCATATGTTCCACAGATTATGCCCCCATATGCTCCAGATTATGCCCCATATGCTCCAGATTATGCCCCATATGCTCCAGATTATGCCCCCATATGCTCCAGATTATGCCCCCATATGTTCCACAGATTATACCCCCATATGCTGCACAATTATGCCCCATAGTATACGTCCCTTATGCTGCTGCCGCTGCAAAAAAAAAATGACATTCTCACCTCTCGTCGCTGGAGGCCAGGTGCCAGTGTCCTGAGCAGGCGGTGACACTGGCGCGCTATGGGGGACAGGTGCCGGTGTCACCACTCACTCTGGACCCTGGCACCTGAGATATTTACCTGTCCTCTCTCCAGCGCTGCGCGCTGCTCCCTCGTCCGACTCCTCTGGCTGTGAATGATCAGGCAGGGGGCGCGGCGTGCACTAACGACGTGATCGCGCCCTCTGCCTGAACATTAACAGCCAGAGGAGTCGGACGAGGGAGCAGCGCGCAGCGGTGGAGAGAGGACAGGTAAATATCGCTATAACTCACCCCTCTGCCGGCGCGTCACTCTCTGCAGCCTCTCCTCTTCTCCCGTCAGTCCTAGAGCGGTCACATGGTACTGCTTATTAAAGTCATGAATATGTGCATATTCATGACTTTAATGAGCGGTGCCATGTGACTGCTGTAGGAAGGAGCAGGAGATCGTGGGAGAAGCAGGGGGGCTGCAGAGACCGCGCCGGCAGAGGGGTGAGTATGATCTGACACTCCCCCTCCACCGCCGACCCCCGTATATGACCCGCGTATAAGCCGAGAGTTGGACTTTCAGCCCTAAAAAATGGGCTGAAAATATCGGCTTATACACGAATATATACACGGTATATATCAAAAACAAAGTCCATACAACGCATTTCGACAATATAGAATGTCTTCCTCAGGTATGTTATAATGAATGTTCCAAAAATGTGGAGCAAGAATTTCTGGACTCTACTACACTGGAGCGCAAACAGCCTGGTATCAAGTTCATTTCATACTGTTATCATTGGAAAGTTTCTTCAATAAAATTCGATGTATACGGGTGATGACTTTTATTAGACTGAATGTGCATTTGCACCGACCACTTAGGAAAATCAGAGAAAAATATAATTTGCATAATAATTTGGAACATGGTATATACGGAGACTTGATTGCACACAGGTGGATTATATTGATCATCATTAGTCATTTAGGACAACATTGGATCATTCAGAGATTAGTGTTGAGCGATACTGCTCGATATCTAAAAATATCGTATCGAAATGGTATCGCCGATATCACTAAATATCGTCGATATCCGATTCCGATACCGAAGTCCAATGTAAGTCTATGGGAACAAAATATCGCAACTAAAAAAAACCTTTATTTCCTTGTAAACACTAAATATACACACATAGAATACATATATATATATATATATATACATGTCATTGTGACATATATATATACATATATGTATAGTTTATACACTTCTACATAGTAAAATATCCTCTGATTCAATTGCCGGGTAAAGCCGGCTTCTGTGAAAAGACAGAAGCACCCGACATGAAATGACACTTGGTGTACATAGGGTTAACCATGTCTTTTCATGTCCTTTGCTATCTGATTTGCACAAACAATTACATCAGTCTATGTGTGCAAAATTTCACACCTGTAGGGGTTAATTAAAGGTGTAAATTCGTTGTAAAAAAAAACGGACTTTTTTGCTACGAATTTACACCTTTAATTAACCCCTACAGGTGTGAAATTTTGCACACATAGACTGATGTAATTGTTTGTGCAAATCAGATAGCAAAGGACATGAAAAGACATGGTTAACCCTATGTACACCAAGTGTCATTTCATGTCGGGTTCTGCATTTTCACAAAAGCCTGCAATTGAATTAGCGGCTATTATACTATGTAGAAGTGTATGAACTATAAATATAAATATATATATATGTGTCACAAATTCAATGACATGTATATATATATATATATATATATATATATATGAGGTGTAAAATTGTTTAAAAAAAATGTGTGGGCTCCCGCCCTATTTTCGCAACCAGACAGACAAAGCCAGCGAATGGGGGCAGATAATAATAGCCCAGAGAGGGACCATTATTTTTGGCCCCCCCTGGCTACTAACATCTGCCCACAGACATCCCAGAAAAGACAAATCTATAATTAGATTCGCCCTTTCTGGCACTTTGCCCGTCTATTCCCATTGCCCTGTAGCGGTGGCGAATGGGTTAATATGGGGTTAAAGCCACATTGCAATTGAAAGGTGACCTTAAGCCAGGTTAATAATTGAGAGCTGTCAATTAGACAACTATCAATTATTAATCCTATTGCATGAAATAAAAATAAAACACACACACTTTAATTAAAAATCATTTTAATGAAATAAAGACACATGTTTTTGACCATCTTTTATTTGACTGCAAAAACCATTTCCTGTAATAAAAATAAAATAAAAAAGCAAAATTATTCTTACCTATCCCATGCACAGTCAGGTCCCACGGTGTAATCCTTCAGAAAGGGTTAATGTTTACTGCAGGGACCGCAGCTAATGCTGCAGCCTCACAGTAAACCCCCAAATGAATGAGTTCCTCTCCTGGCTGACAGGAGAGGAAGTGGAAAGCTTAATTGATTGCTTTCCACTTTCACTTCAGGTCAGCCAGGGACACAATCAGTGACGTCAGAGGGAACTGATTAACAAAAATAGGGGTTCCCTTCGAATAAAAAATGGCGTGGGGTCCCCCCTATTTTTGTTAACCAGCCAGATGAAGCAGACCGCTGAGGCCTGGATTTTCAGGCTGTTAAGGAGCCAAGATCCATGGACCTTGCCAGCCTGATAATACCAGGCCACAGCAGTCTGCATATCTTGGCTGATTAACAAAAATAGGGGATCCCCTCGAAAAAAATTGGCGTGGGGTCCCCCCTATTTTTGTTAACCAGCCAGATGAAGCAGACCGCTGAGGCCTGGATTTTCAGGCTGTTAAGGAGCCAAGATCCATGGACCTTGCCAGCCTGATAATACCAGGCCACAGCAGTCTGCATATCTTGGCTGATTAACAAAAATAGGGGATCCCCTCGAAAAAAATTGGCGTGGGGTCCCCCCTATTTTTGTTAACCAGCCAGATGAAGCAGACCGCTGAGGCCTGGTTTTTCAGGCTGGTAAGGATCCAATATCCATGGACCTTGCAAGCCTGATAATACCAGGCCACAGCAGTCTGCTTAGCTTGGCTGGTTAACAAAAATAGGGGATCCCCTCGAAAAAAAAAACGGCGTAGGGGTCCCCCTATTTTTGTTAACCAGCCAAGTAAAATGCAGACTGCTGCGGCCTGGTATTAAAAGACTGTCAAGGCCCATGGATTTTGGCCCTCAACAGCCTGATAATACCAGGCTACAGCAGCCCCACATTTGGCGCATCAAAAGATGTGCCAATTGTGGCACTTTACCCGGCTCTTCCCACTGCCCTGTAGCGGTGGCAAGTGGGGTAATAAGGGGTTAATGTCACCGTTGATTGCACGGTGACAATAAGCCCGGTTAATAATGGAGAGGTGTCAATAAGACACCGATCCATTATTAATCCCAAAGTTATTAAATGCATAAAAAAAAGACAAAGCAAGAAAAAAGTATTTTAATGAAATAAAAGAGACAACACAGTTTTCATTTCTTTTATTACACTCTCATTCCTGCGACGCCATCGATCTCCTGTAAAAAAAGAAAAAAAACAAACCAACAGTATACCACCTGTCCGACGCAGTCCATAGTAACGACAGTCCCACGACGATCCAGCTCTGCTACATCGCAATGACAGACAGAGCCTGTCATCCTGGCGCAGCACAGCTGATTACCTGCTTCCCCGGCGGTGACGTCATCGGACTGACTGCTTTACGGCCGGGATTACCCAGCAGTCACTGCAGTTATCGCGAGAAACTGCATGTGACCGCCGGGGAAAGATGATGGCGGCCATGAAGCAGTCCAGGCCGTGACCGCCGGAGATCTTCTGCCAGGTAAGTGCCGCTGACTCCTGACAGACCCGACCGACGGACACTGACAGTGACAGACCCGACTGACGGACACTGACAGTGACAATCCCGATTCCGGTATCCGATATGACGAAAATATCGGTATTCGGAATCGAAAGACCGATACAGCTAATATCGGCCGATATCCGATATTTGCAGTATCGTATCGCTCAACACTATCAGAGATCCATAATGAACTTCTGGAGTGAGTTTGCTGCACTGAAAGTAAAAGGGCCGAATAATTTTGTACGCCCCACTTTTCAGTTTTTGTATTTCCACAAAATTTTAAAATAACCAATAAATTTCATTCAACTTCACAATTGTGTCCCACTTGTTGTTGATTCTTCACCAAAAATTAACATTTGGTATCTTTATGTTTGAAGCATGATATGTGGGAAAAGGTTGAAAAGTTCCAGGGAGCCGAATACTTTCGCAAGGCACTGTATATGTGTGGACAAAGGAATTATTTGGTACAGTATATTTTACTTTATACTGAATGACACCTGAAGCTTATATTAGTCTATTGTCAAACATAACATAATAGTATTGTTATGATTCCATCCCCCAGTGTTTCTGGGATGCAGTTAAGATGGGTCAGCTGTCTAATCTTGTCCAGAGGCATGCTGAAGCTGTCAGTACTTTGACAGCTAGGCTGTCCAATAAAAGAACTGGGAGGTGCTGACTGTCTCCTGGTGTTCATTGTCCCAGGTGGATTGCTCTGTGCCTAGTGTTTTGCTTGATGAACTTTCATTGCCTGACCTTAGACGTCATTCTGACCATCGGTATGTTTAACCCCTTTGTTATGATCCGTTTTTTCTGCTTTTTTGACCTTGGACAGTTACCTGACAAAGCCTTTGTCTCATCCCACTGATTATCACATACTCTCCTGGCCTTTGACCTTGGACTACTTGACTATGCTGGCTCACAGCTTGTCCATGAGAAGTGACTTAGCGTCACAACCATCTTATTAGATTTCACAAAACGGTGCATGCTCTGATATAATAGAAATAATATTGAACAATGTGAAGCATGAGGATGCAATGACACAGGCAGTGTAAAACTTTATTTAGTCATGGAGTGAATTTCTTAGCTTAAAGCCTGGTTCAGACAGTTGTATGTAAAAAAAAAACAAGGAAGTTAAGTACACAAATTGGGGACATAATCAGCTTCATGTATTCATCTATATAGTTAACAGGTTAAAGATGTGCCTGCATTTATATGCAATAGCCTGTTCTGCATATGCAGTGGGTACAGAAAGTATTCAAACCCATTTAAATTTTTGACTCTTTGTTTCGTTGCAGCCATTTAGTAAATTCAAAAAAGTTCATTTTTTTCTCATTAATGTACACTCTGCACCCCATCTTGACTGAAAAAAAACAGAAATGAAGAAATTTTTGCAACTTTATTAAAAAAGAAAAACTGAAATATCCCATGGTCATAAGTATTCAGACCCTTAGCTCAATATTAAGTAAAAGCACCCTTTTGAGCTAGTACAGCCATTAGTCTTATTGGGAATGATGCAATAAGTTTTTCACACCTGGATTTGGGGATCCTCTGCCTTTCTTCCTTGCAGATCCTCTCCAGTTCCATCAGGTTGGATGGTGAACGTTGGTGGAAGCCATCTGAGCAAAGTTCAGGCAATACTTGATGCTCTACAAAAGGCAGAGTTTTCCATAAACCCAAAGAAATGTGTCATGGGAGTGGAGGAAGCTAAATACTTGGGCTATGTAGTAGGCAGGGCAAAATAAAGCCCCAAATAAATAAAGTTGAGTTGATCAAGGTTTGGCCACAACCCCACTCAAAGAAGCAGGTTAGAGCATTCCTGGGCATCGTGGTCTATTAATGACAGTTTATCCCTAACTTCACCATGATATCCGCCCCTCTGGTGGACCTCCTTAAAGGGACAAAGTCAGCTATGGCTACGTGGTCACCAGAAGCTGAGACGGCCTTCTAGGAACTGAAGTTAGCCTTGTGTAAACAGTCAGTGCTGGTAACACTGGATATCTTGAAGGACTTTGTGGTCCAGACAGACATGTCAGATGTCGGGCTGGGTGCTGTCTTATCACAAGGAGTGAACGGGGAAGAGCACGCCATAATGTTACTTTGTTAGAAGAATTGCTCCATAGTGGAGAAGGAATGTTTGGCAATCAAGTGGGCTATGGACACTCTAAGATACTACCTCTAAGGCAGGAAGTTCAGGCTAGTGTCAGATCATGACCCACTAAAGTGGATGAGGGAGAAGAAGTGGAACAATGCCCGAGTGACTAGGTGGTTCCTAGCACTTGAGGATTTTAACTTCCATGTAGAGCATAAGCCAGGGTAACTGCATGGCAATGCTGACGCTCTGTGGAGAGTTCACTGAATTATGGCAGAAAGTGCCAAGCCCCCTGACTTTGGGCAGAGGGGAGGTATGTAAGATGGCCGCCAGACAGGTCCTTGAGGGGAGATATGTATCATCGAGGTAGGTAGCTTTGGTGATGTAAGCTTGATTTAGTCCCCTCTTATCTCTTCTTCTCACAACTGCATACAAGACTATTCCTGTGCTATCCCCATACTATGGAACTCTCTACCCCAACACATCAGACTTTCGCCTACCACGGAAACCTTCAAAAGGAACCTGAAGATCCACCTATCCTGACAAGCCTACAACCTGCAGTAATCCTCAGTCTACTGAACCACTACACGACCAGCTCTACCCTCTCCTAGTGTGTCCTCACCCATCCCCTGTAGACTATAATCCCTCGTAGGCAGGTTCTTCTCTCCTTCTGTACTTGTGTGTGCCTAGTATTGCTCATGTTTATTGTACTTGTCTATATTTCCCCTTTTTCACATGTAAAGCATTATGGAATAAATGGCGCTATAATAATGAATAATAATAATAATAATCTGGCGGTTAATAGAGTTATGAAGGTGCTCGGCCACTATACAGTGTGTTGCATTCTGTGAAAATATTTACTTTATTACTACCGGGATCTGCTGGCTTTTAGTCACTCATGGCTCCAGTCACTGTTCACTATACAGAGAGCAGAGGCTGTAAGCACACCTTGACACTTTGACTGACAACTGGTTAGGCAGTGCATCAATTCAAAATTAGCTGTAAGTCAAAGTATCGGAAGGTGCTTACAGCAACTGCCCACAATATAGTGAGTGCTGACTGAAGCTGTCGACTTGTTTGTATAACTTAAAGCTGGCAGCTCTTGGGCAGAAATAAAGTACATTTTCTCCTGGTAGCTGCAGTTTAAGAACAATGGACCAGGCACCATCCTCTTGCTTTCAATCTGTTTATTAACCCTATATCTGCAGGTTAAAAGCATTATCTGACGTGTTAGGTTCCCTTTAAGGGACAAATAGAATATACCGTATATACTTATGTATAAGCCGACCCGTGTATAAGCCGACCCCCCTAATTTTGCCACAAAAACCTTGGAAAACGTATTGACTCGCGAATAAGCCGGGTGTATAAGTTGCCGTCCTGCTCTGTGCTTCCCCATCCAGCTATGTGCGCCCCCATTGTCCTCTGTGCTCCCCTCTCCTGCTTCATTATCCTGTCCTGCTCTGTGCTTTCCATCCTCCCGTCCTGCTCCGTGCTCCCCCATCCAGCTCTGCACTCCCCCATTCTCCTCTGTGCCCACCCCCGTCCTGCTCCGTGCTCTCCGTCTTCCCCCCGTTCTACTCCGTGCTCTCCGTCCTTCCCCCGTTCTGCTCCGTGCTCTCCGTCCTCCCTCCCGTCCTGCTCCGTGCTCTCCGTCCTCCCCCCGTTCTGCTCCGTGCTCTCCGTCATCCCCCGTTCTGCTCCATGCTCTCCGTCCTCTCCCCCGTTCTGCTCCATGCTCTCCGTCCTCCCCCCGTCCTGCTCCGTGCTCTCCGTCCTCCCCCGTTCTGCTCCGTGCTCTCCGTCCTCCCCCAGTTCTGCTCCGTACTCTCCGTCCCCCCCCCGTCCTGCTCCGTGCTCCTTGTCCTCCTCCATGCTCCCCCCATCCTCCTCCATCATACTTACCCTCCCCATGCCATCGCTGAACGTCCCGCCGGCAATCCTGCGTTCTCCCCGGCTTCCTGCAGCTCTCCAGCGCAGAGCGGTGACGTAATACCGCTCATTAAGGTCATGAATATGGAGGCCACGCCCATGGGAGTGGCGTCGCGTCCATATTACATGACCTTAATGAGCGGGTATTACATCACCACTCAGCGCTGGAGAGCTGCAGGAAGCCGGGGAGAATGCAGGATTGCAGGGACGTTCAGCGATGGCACGGGGAGGGTGAGTATGATGTCCCAGCCACCGGCTCCTGCCGCCGCATCCCCTCCCCCACTGGTTTCTGCCCTATGACTCGTGTATAAGCCGAGGGGCATTTTCAGCACAAAAAAGGTGCTGAAAATCTCGGCTTATACACGAGTATATACGGTAATTGTCAAGCTGTACAAAGTTTACACTATTGACAAAAATTAATAATGGTATCTCCTCCTCCCTCCTCCATTACACTGCACAGCAACTCACATATATGGCTCAAAGTATGCTCACAGCACTTTTCAATAAAAAAAAATTTCAGATATTAGGCCATTTTTCCTTCTGGACTCTGACATGAGTATACATTTAATTAATTCATTCTTTTCCTCATACCAATAACCAATATGAGTGATACAAATTATCTCTTTATAAGGTGGCTATTTATTTTTAAATGTTGCAGTCAATTATTCTGCATTATCACACAAGCCATGCTTCATAGGAATGACCCACCATTGTTTTAACAGTTGATTTTCTTTATCAATATGTTAATATAATTTGCTGTGACATATGCCACCACATTTATTACATTTATTTATCTATCAGAAGTGTTGTTTCATTTTCTTTTGTAAATTACATTTGTGCCATCTACTCCCATTCCTCTACTTAAGAAGAAAGCCATTAGCAGTAGCTTCAGCTTTCGCATACTGTCTGCTATTCCATTATTTTGCCTTTCATAAAATTATATAAATCCTTAAAGTACATTCTTTAATCCTTGGGCTGTAGTTTCTCTTGGCTGACTTTGAAAAGCTTCCAGACACATTGCAATGACACCATTAGACACAGAAGAAAAGAGGATTGAGTAGATGCTAGCACTGTGACAAGTAAATATTAAAAGTGCAGAGTTCTAACAAATAGGAACAAATAATGTTTATGCTGGGTTTTTTTTATACATATATTCTTATTTCAAAAAATTGCAGTCGTTATTTTAATGCTGCATCCCTTTCGTTATGTTTCAAAAAAAAACAATGTGTCAAACTTATAGTTTATGCAAAGTTAAATAAAAATTCCCAACACTTTGTATACTTGCCTACTAAGTAACCTAGTGGCTCCAAGGCCAGCCATACACATTCAATGGTTGTCAGACGGATGACAACCATCTCAGCTGACTTTCCTATACACACAAGCGCTCATTCTGCCAAACTTTATTCCTCCTGGAAGGCTGCCGGGATGATTAAAGTTCATTTCCTCCCAGCAGAGGGACTCTCAGTGTTGGCACCAGGCAGCTTCAAAACACTATTAACCTGCAGATTAACCTCATATCTGCAGGTTATTGTTTTTCTTTTTCAGTTCAGGAACCAAAGTCATGGTGCTCAGCAATCAGAAGTGAAATCAACAACCTATGTCAATCCAAAAACAGCACAGTATTTACACCTGTAAAGAAAATATGGTGCTCAGTCAAGAATTTGGTGACAGAGATAGGCTTAAATAGTCAGAGATGTAGTGCATGATGGCATAGTGATTCTGATCCTTATTTATCTGCATTTGGCAAGACTGCTGCAGGGATGTGGACTGTCTTACCCTGTTCCTACCCCTGGTGTGTGAATAGTGTCATTCAGTTTTACATTTAATAGCGATGACCGTCTTCTATAATGTGTTATGGTAATGTACAACATATAAGTCATGTGCAGAGTAAGCATAGGATTAGCTTTAAGATAGCATAAATGTGGTTGATATAGTAAGTGGTTTAGAAAAAGGATTGTGGCCCTCAGAGGATCTACCTGAGCCCTCAGTGAAGTTTCGATATCCAGAGCCGGAAACCAAGACTGAGGTTCCCTGGCCGGTCCCTGAGCCCAAACCTAAAGCGGCCGTATCGGTATTACCGAAGCCATGCAGCCAGACAGCACAGCTGAAGGCGATGGTGGAGGCCCTTGTAGTGAGTACACCTCAGATCTATGGAGAAGTGCCACCTCAGCCAGAGGCTCCAGTCCCCTTGGCCCAGATGTAGAAAACACCAGTTCCTGGACCCCGCTAAAGCTAAGTATGTGGTGGCGGTCGAGGAGAGGAAAAAGGAGTAAGAGGAGTTGTTGCGTGCCCAAATCAAACACATACACAACACCTTAAGGGGTGAGAAAATGTATCCGAAACAGCTAAAATTAGGGACTGACACCATGAAAAGTGGTGTCAATTGACCAACATTAGAAATTTGATAATGGCACAGCAGTAGTCAGCCATGGGCCATGCATGAGGTATCAGAGTCTGGCCCAGTATTTACAGCTTTGAATTGAAGTTTCAATGAAGACCTGGTGGTTAAGGTAACAGTGTAAGCCTTCTTTGGTGGGGGCCCTGATACCTCATGCAACAGGTTTTTTTTCCCCAGCCACTCAGAAGGCGCAAACATAAGTTTCATAGAGTACTATGGGTAGAAAAATGTAGTTATAGTAACACAAGTAGTCGAGTGAAAGTAAGCGTAGGCTTTCCTGTCTGGGAGCCCTATTTTTAAAGGCAACACACATAAAGGAGACCCAACTTGGAGTATCCACATTTCAAAAAAATATTGTCACACACCACTAAAGTGGGATCAATTTCCACAGAGAAGAAACAGTATAATAGGTCTGTGACAAACCTTCTACTACAGGCAACCCAAGAGATGGACACTCAGCTTGGAGTCTCCACATTTCAAAAAAAATATTTGTAAAATCACCAGCAGTAGCACCAGCGGACACAGAAGCCACGACAATGGTGGCACAATAACGCGAGGTCAAAGCATGACACTAAAAATTACACCCAAGAAGAAAAGGTAGCACACTGCAGCGCTATAGCTTGCAAACACGAAATATGAAAAATATGAAAAATGAATTACATCATTACCTTAGAAATATGAAAAATGAGAAGTCTTAGCGCATAAGATTGCCAAATTATGTGAGCCTGATAGCCACGTCAAGGCTCTTCTCGTATATCAGGTCCCTAACTAATGCCTATCCTCGCTTTAGAAAAGTCTGTCTGCATGGGAACCTATGACTCCTCTTTTCAGACTAAAATCTACATCTCTGTGGAGGGGTGATGAACCTGCTGTAATTAAAAGGCCTGTGACCACCAGGTGGAGTGCTCAGGCAGAAGGTAAATGAATACATATCAAAAAACTGACCGGCACATCCAAACTTAGATTCAGTGTGAACAGGTGCTAAACCTAGAGTCACCAACTCATATACATACAAGAAGAAAAGGTAGCACACTGCAGCGCTATAGCTTGCAAACACGAAATATGAAAAATATGAAAAATGAATTACATCATTACCTTAGAAATATGAAAAATGAGAAGTCTTAGCGCATAAGATGGCCAAATTATGTGAGCCTGATAGCCACGTCAAGGCTCTTCTCGTATATCAGGTCCCTAACTAATGCCTATCCTCGCTTTAGAAAAGTCTGTCTGCATGGGAACCTATGAATCCTCTTTTCAGACTAAAATCTACATCTCTGTGGAGGGGTGATGAACCTGCTGTAATTAAAAGGCCTGTGACCACCAGGTGGAGTGCTCAGGCAGAAGGTAAATGAATACATATCAAAAAACTGACCGGCACATCCAAACTTAGATTCAGTGTGAACAGGTGCTAAACCTAGAGTCACCAACTCATATACATACAAGAAGAAAAGGTAGCACACTGCAGCGCTATAGCTTGCAAACACGAAATATGAAAAATATGAAAAATGAATTACATCATTACCTTAGAAATATGAAAAATGAGAAGTCTTAGCGCATAAGATGGCCAAATTATGTGAGCCTGATAGCCACGTCAAGGCTCTTCTCGTATATCAGGTCCCTAACTAATGCCTATCCTCGCTTTAGAAAAGTCTGTCTGCATGGGAACCTATGAATCCTCTTTTCAGACTAAAATCTACATCTCTGTGGAGGGGTGATGAACCTGCTGTAATTAAAAGGCCTGTGACCACCAGGTGGAGTGCTCAGGCAGAAGGTAAATGAATACATATCAAAAAACTGACCGGCACATCCAAACTTAGATTCAGTGTGAACAGGTGCTAAACCTAGAGTCACCAACTCATATACATACAAGAAGAAAAGGTAGCACACTGCAGCGCTATAGCTTGCAAACACGAAATATGAAAAATATGAAAAATGAATTACATCATTACCTTAGAAATATGAAAAATGAGAAGTCTTAGCGCATAAGATGGCCAAATTATGTGAGCCTGATAGCCACGTCAAGGCTCTTCTCGTATATCAGGTCCCTAACTAATGCCTATCCTCGCTTTAGAAAGTCTGTCTGCATGGGAACCTATGAATCCTCTTTTCAGACTAAAATCTACATCTCTGTGGAGGGGTGATGAACCTGCTGTAATTAAAAGGCCTGTGACCACCAGGTGGAGTGCTCAGGCAGAAGGTAAATGAATACATATCAAAAAACTGACCGATATCCTTTGATTCAATTGCCGGGTAAAGCCGGCTTCAGTGAAAAGACAGAAGCACCCGACATGAAATGACACTTGGTGTACATAGGGTTAAACATTTCTTTTCATGTCCTTTGCTATCTAATTTGCACACAAACAATTAAATCAGATATGTGTGCAAAATTTCACACCTCTAGGGGTTAATTAAAGGTGTAAATTCGTTGTAAAAAAAACGGACTTTTTTGCTACGAATTTACACCTTTAATTAACCCCTAGAGGTGTGAAATTTTGCACACATAGTCTGATTTAATTGTTTGTGCAAATTAGATAGCAAAGGACATGAAAAGACATGGTTAACCCTATGTACACCAAGTGTCATTTCATGTCGGGTTCTGCATTTTCACAAAAGCCGGCAATTGAATTAGCGGCTATTATACTATGTAGAAGTGTATGAACTACAAATATAAATATATATATATATGTGTCACAAATTCAATGACATGTATATATATATATGAGGTGTAAAATTGCTGAAAAAAAATGCGTGGGCTCCCGCCCTATTTTCGCAACCAGACAGACAAAGCCAGTGAGTGGGGGCAGATAATAATAGCCCAGAGAGGGACCATTATTTTTGCCCCCCCCGGCTACTAACATCTGCCCCCAGACACCCCAGGAAAGACAAATCTATAATTAGATTCCCCTTTCTGGCACTTTGCCCGTCTATTCCCATTGCCCTGTAGCGGTGGCGAATGGGTTAATATGGGGTTAAAGCCACCTTGCTATTGAAAGGTGACCTTAAGCCAGGTTAATAATTGAGAGCTGTCAATTAGACAACTATCAATTATTAATCCTATTGCATGAAATAAAAATAAAACACACACACTTTAATTAAAAATCATTTTAATGAAATAAAGACACATGTTTTTGACCATCTTTTATTTTACTGCAAAAACCATTTCCTGTAATAAAAATAAAATAAAAAAGCAAAATTATTCTTACCTATCCCATGCACAGTCAGGTCCCACGGTGTAATCCTTCAGAAAGGGTTAATGTTTACTGCAGGGACCGCAGCTAATGCTGCAGCCTCACAGTAAACCCCAAATGAATGAGTTCCTCTCCTGCCTGACAGGAGAGTAAAGGCTGGGTGTCACATAACGATACACCAGCGATCCCGACAACGATATGCACTTGTCAGGATCGCTGGTGTATCGCTACATGATCGCTGCTGAGCTGCCAAACAGGCAGCTCAGGCAGCGATCTGGGACAGCGACACTGCGGGTAACATCGCTTAAGGGCCCGTCTCACATAGCGATATCGCTACCGAGATCGCTGCTGAGTCACTAGTTTTGTGACGCAGCAGCGAGCTCACCAGCGATATCGCTGTGTGTGACATTCAGCGACGATCAGCCCCCCTGCCGGGTATCGCTGATCGTCGCAGAAATGTCAGGACCTTTTTTTGATCGCTGGTTTCCCTCTGACAGGCACGCATCGCTGCGTGTGACAGGCGGGAAACCAGCGATCAAAGGTCCTGACATTTCAGCGACGATCAGCGATACCCGGCAGGGGGGCTGATCGTCGCTGAATGTCACACACAGCGATATCGCTGGTGAGCTCGCTGCTGCGTCACAAAACTAGTGACTCAGCAGCGATCTCGGTAGCGATATCGCTATGTGAGACGGGCCCTTAAGTGGAAAGCTTAATTGATTGCTTTCCACTTTCACTTCAGGTCAGCCAGGGACACAATCAGTGACGTCAGAGGGAACTGATTAACAAAAATAGGGGTTCCCTTCGAAAAAAAAATGGCGTGGGGTCCCCCCTATTTTTGTTAACCAGCCAGATGAAGCAGACCGCTGAGGCCTGGATTTTCAGGCTGTTAAGGAGCCAAGATCCATGGACCTTGCCAGCCTGATAATACCAGGCCACAGCAGTCTGCATATCTTGGCTGATTAACAAAAATAGGGGATCCCCTCGAAAAAAATTGGCGTGGGGTCCCCCCTATTTTGTTAACCAGCCAGATGAAGCAGACCGCTGAGGCCTGGATTTTCAGGCTGTTAAGGAGCCAAGATCCATGGACCTTGCCAGCCTGATAATACCAGGCCACAGCAGTCTGCATATCTTGGCTGATTAACAAAAATAGGGGATCCCCTCGAAAAAAATTGGCGTGGGGTCCCCCCTATTTTTGTTAACCAGCCAGATGAAGCAGACCGCTGAGGCCTGGTTTTTCAGGCTGGTAAGGATCCAATATCCATGGACCTTGCAAGCCTGATAATACCAGGCCACAGCAGTCTGCTTAGCTTGGCTGGTTAACAAAAATAGGGGATCCCCTCGAAAAAAAAAACGGCGTGGGGATCCCCCCTATTTTGTTAACCAGCCAAGTAAAATGCAGACTGCTGCGGCCTGGTATTAAAAGACTGTCAAGGCCCATGGATTTTGGCCCTCAACAGCCTGATAATACCAGGCTACAGCAGCCCCACATTTGGCGCATCAAAAGATGTGCCAATTGTGGCACTTTACCCGGCTCTTCCCACTTGCCCTGTAGCGGTGGCAAGCGGGGTAATAAGGGGTTATTGTCACCGTTGATTGCACGGTGACAATAAGCCCGGTTAATAATGGAGAGTGTCAATAAGACACCGATCCATTATTAATCCCAAAGTTATTAAATGGTAAAAAAAAGACAAAGCAGAAAAAAGTATTTTAATGAAATAAAAGAGACAACACAGTTTTCATTTCTTTATTACTCCTCATTCCTGCGACGCCATCGATCTCCTGTAAAAAAAGAAAAAAAACAAACCAACATATACCACCTGTCCGACGCAGTCCATATAACGATTGTCCCACGACGATCCAACTCTGCTACATCGCAATGACAGGCAGAGCCTGTCATTGCAACGCAGCACAGCTGATTACCTGCTTCCCCGGCGGTGACGTCATCGGACTGACTGCTTTACGGCCGGGATTACCCAGCAGTCACTGCAGTTATCGCGAGAAACTGCATGTGACCGCCGGGAGAAGAGGATGGCAGCCATAAGCAGTCCAGGACGTGACCGCCGGAGATCTTCTGCCAGGTAAGTGCCGCTGACTCCTGACAGACCCGACAGACGGACACTGACAGTGACAGTGACATCCCGATTCCGTATCCGATAAGACGAAAATATCGGAACT
>JARQOD010009474.1:0-31225 GCA_033576555.1 Oophaga sylvatica
CCTTCTCGTCGCCGCCTACCTCGCCTTGTGCGTTGGGAATGAGGAGGAGACACATCCTGACCCCTATTAGGGCTGCTGCTCTGAGGTAGGTCCTCATGTTCCGGATGCTGGCTTAGTGAATCCTCAGCTCCTGCAGCTGCTGTTGGTGCTGCTTGGGTGGACCCACATGCTGCAGAGGAAGGGCCTGCCTCCTCTGCCCCATCACCAACGGGGTCGATAAGCACTTCGGAGTCCGACCCCGTCTCCCTCTCAGTTAGGTTTCACTCCGTCCTAGAAAGGAAAGAAATTTTGACAATTAAAAGCCAGCAAATTAGAAAGTTTGACATGAAAGTGGTTGAACACACATGCACTTACGGTCGCAGATCCATCACTGGCGCAAGGAAGTTTAGTCTATCAAAATAGAGGTACTTCCTCTTCTTAGAAGCTGAAGCCCCACTCCGATCCCTAATCTGCCTCTCCCTCCGGTAGCAGTCCCGACAGCTGCGCCACCGCCTTGTCACATCAGTCACTACAAATTTAAGAACACCATAACGGTTATAATGACTGATATGTATTTATTAAACAAAAAATAACATTATGCAACACTGAACATTTAAATAGTGTTCATGTGTGATGTGATTTACAATATTAAAACACATAAACATACAACCAGAAGTATACATGTTATAAGCAGTAGCATACATTTCAAAAAATGCTTGGCCCTTAACAAAACGCCTTAATCATTTAGCATTTTAGTACCTACACACTACATCTGAGGTGAAGGGGAGTACTAAATGTTGTAGTCAATAAATGACAAAGCATCGATGATATTTTAAGATACATGGATATTGTTTGTGAACACACACATCAATGTGTAGTTATAAATAGGAAGAGTTCGATAATGCTGCTTTTAAATATAATTTAAACACATAAGCCTACATTATTCTTTTCTTAAGAACATTTAAAAAAAAAAAAAAAAAACGTTACATGTGGTACTTACTAAGACGCTCTTGGTCCTCCCTGGATCTCTGATGATAGTCTGGAAAAATGTGTTCACATATTGTTTGCCATGCAGCCTCTTTGCGCGTCCGATTGCTGTAATTGGGATCGCGCTGGTCCCACAATTCAGGCCTCTCCTGCACCAATACGATGAGGAGTTCCACATTGATGTGGCTAGATGCCATGTTTCTGGACTCCGTTTAGGCGTTCTTCCTGTTTTTTTTTAAGATGTGCTTAGCGAATTAGCATGTAAAGGCTTCCTGAGAATTTCAAAGGCAGTTTCCTGTCACCTGGAAAAGTTGTGCGATTTAACACTAGGACTACTGGACTCGTGACCCCGCCTAGAACTACTGAAAGGAGTCATTTTGACTCCTTGCTTGTTTTCGTTTATTTTTAGAGTTTCATTTGTGGTTATTTATTAATAATTATATTTTTTGTAATGTATTATTATTGTGAGATCCAACAGTAAGGCTAAGTGCACACGATCAGGAATAATTGCGTTTTTTCGCGGTTTTTCCGCGGTTTTCCGCGGTAAAAACGCGATAAAAACGCAAGCATTAAGCATCCTATACATGTTAATTGATTCCGCATGTTTTGGCCACATGTTGCGTTTTTTTCCGCGAAAAAAACGCTTCGCGGAAAAAATAGCAACATGTTCATTAATTTTGCGGAATGTAAGCGGTTCATGTGCGGTGGTACCCAGGGTCTGGAGGAGAGGAGACTCTCCTCCAGGCCCTGGGTACCATATCCCTGGTAAAACAATAATTAAAATAAAAAATAATGATATTCTCACCTTCCGGCGGCCCCCGCAGCCTTCCCGCGGCCCCGCAGCCTTCCCGCCTTCAGCGATGCTCCCGGCAACTTCCGGTCCCAGGAGTGCTTTGCGAGAATCACCCAGATGGCATAGCGGTCTCGCGAGATGTACGTCATCGGTGTGATTTGTCGCAAAGCACTCCTGGGACCGGAGTTGCCGGGAGCGTCACTGAGAGGCGGGAAGGCTGCGGGGGCCGCCGGAAGGTGAGAATATCATTATTTATTATTTTTTTTATTATTTTTACATTAGATCTTTTTACTATTGATGCGGCATAGGCGGCATCAATAGTAAAAAGTTGGTCACACGTGTCAAACACTATGTGTGACTCGTGTGACCAACCTGTCAATCAGTTTTCCAAGCGATGCTACAGATCGCTAGGAAAACGCTAGCATTCTGCAAGCTAATTACGCTTGCAAAACGCTATTATTCTGGCGGGAATCAGCATACAAAAAACGTGCGTATTTCCTGTGGGAGAAGTGCGGGATTGCCGCGGAAATTTCCGCGGCAATTCCGCAACGTGTGAACTTAGCCTAATGCTTTTGATTGTTTTTTTTCTGCTTTTCTTATTTTTCTACAGAAAATAACAATAATTATAATAGACGTTTTTCAAACATTTTTTTTTATTGAAGTGCACACATATAAACAACAACTGAAGAACAAAAAGCAGAGAAAATGTAGGTGGAGGAGCATAAAAATGAAAATATGGCGCAGAATTCACCTTCTAAACATTTGGTGTTTCGCATTTTAGGCATTGCCTTTGATTTATGGCAGTACATTGCCCACACAAAGACTTACCACAAGTCTTACAATTGCCGACAGATCTATTTTTCTTGCACTTTTCTTTGATCTGGCAAAATTTTGTTTGAACCATCACTTCTGAGCATGTAGAAACTTGGGACGTGGAACCCTTTTCCCTATCTGTGACATAAGGACCACTCAACTCTCTCACAAGCGTTTGCAAAAATGCCTTGCGTGACATTTTTTGGTGGGTTATCTCATTGAATATTATCCATGCATTTATACCCGCAAAGTCTAAGGCATTTTCAAATGCATGAACAGGCCATCTCCTTGTGCATGTTCGTGTGGTATATTTTCGTGCCATCTGATCCACTACATCTACTCCATATTTTGTTTCATTGTAAAACTTTACCGTTTCTGGAGTTTTTTTTTAGCGGAATCAGACGCAACAACAACATCTGGATGGACGGAACTCAAAATGACAACATTTTTGTTGGGCTTTCCTTGATATTCTGTAAGTGTAAAATTGTCTTCATTTCTAAACACTTTAGTGTTGTACAATTCCTCTTTCATGGATTTTATTTCTTTAGGCACTTCTCGCCTTATCTTGTTCAGTGTTCCCACGATGGTTGTTCCTTTGCTTTTTAGCTGTTTAGCTAATTTTACTGAAGTAAAATAATTATCGGTTGTAACATTGCGACCTTTTTTCAAAAACGGGTCCAATAACTTCATTACCACATGGTCAGCTAAACTGTCCTCAGCACGGCGTGTGTCATCTTTGCCTAGATAAGGGAAGCCATTTGCCAGATATTTGCTCTCCTTATCAACAGCTAGCCAATATTTGTGGCCATATTTATCTGGTTTGGAAGGCATGTACTGCGTGAATGGACACCTAGTTTTGCTTGTGAAAAGTTGCTCATCCACCGTTATGTATGGGCCAGGTTTGTAACACGCAATACAATTTTCAATAAACCTGTCCCACACAGTAGAAAATAGAGCAAACTTGTCCGTTTGCAGTCTCTCCGATCGAGTAGATTTCTCATCAAATCTGAGAAACCTCATAATTTCAACAAAGCGGTCCCTAGACATTGTCGCTTTGCAAAACGGTAAAACACAAGGAAAATGTGAAAAGTTGACATGTAAATTGAACTACATCTATATGAACATCAGGGTAAATAAGACAGAGTGAAAAAATTATGCACAAAACTTTATAGCAACATTTAGCGACAAAAGGACCTCCAAATATAGTAGGGAGTCAAAATGACTCCCTTCAGTAGTTCTTGGTACATTTTGAAAAAAACGCGCAAATTTTTCACCAAAATTATTTATTCTCACAAAATCTTTTTTCACATCATATTTGAGGAAAAGTCACCGAGTTTCAAGCCGGAATTCTGAAAAATGTAGTCACAGAAGAGAAATAAAAAACGAAAGGAGTCAAAATGACTCCATCAGTAGTTCTAGTGTTAAGCGCAACTCACACGTGCGGTCCGTTTGTAATCCCACTTTTCATCGCTCCCATAGACTTGCATTGGCGATAGTCGACCCACAATCGGTGACAATCGCAGCATGCTGCGATTGCACTCGCACGTTTAAATCGGACCACAAAAAATCGGATGCTGGGAGCTACTACATTGATTAATATTGGTTCGACTGCAAAGCGATATTTCATCGCTTTCTAGTGGTACGATTTAGTCGCCAGTGTGACTCCAGCCTTAGAGTTTTATGACACACCATTCTAATTAGAGCTGGTTCCTGCCAACCCATAAATGTAGGCCTTACTGAGAGAGGTGTCCACATTCACCCATGCATTCAGACATTAGCCTTAGAGAGGTGTTTTTGTGCTAAGAATCTCATGTATTTTTCATGTATTTTTCCTAATATTCAAAAGCCATTTTTCCTATTCACATTTCATAGATTTCACATTGACATGCTTTAACACGGTTGATTGCAACCATTTTCATATAATGTACATGTAAGTAGCTGTTTTTGGTATGCAACTGTTCAGACTAGATCTTGATGTGCAAGTCAGTTTTCCATTATTTGTATGCTAGCTTTCTGACTCAGCACTCCGCCCTTCACCATGAGGTGATTTTAATTACAGCTGGTTCCTGCCAACCCATATATGTAGTCTTTACTGACAGAGGTGTCCACATTCACCCATGCATTCAGACATTAGACTTTGACCTGTGTGAACACCTCTCTGAGACCCATCAGACTCATGAGGCCATGTTGACGATGGTTGATGGACAGACATTATTTGGCCAAATTTTGTGCTAAGCGTCTCATGTATTTTCATGTATTTTCCTAATATTCAAAAGCCATTTTTCCTGTTCACATTTCATAGATTTCACATTGACGTGCTTTAACACGATTGAGTGCAACTATTTTTGTATATTGTAAATGTAAGTAGCTGTTTTTTGGTATGCACCTGTTCAGACTAGTTCTTGATGTGCAAGTCAGTTTTCTGTTATTGCTATACCATTCTAAGTCCATAGAGTTAGTCCTATGCAGCTATAACAGCTTCCAATATACAGTCATGGTCAAAGTTTTGAGAATGACACAAATATTATATTTTCACATGATCTGCTGCCCTCTGGTTTTTATGTGTGCTTGACAGATGTTTTTATCACAGACAGAAATATAATAATTGCAAACATATGAGTAACAAAAGCTTATATTGACAGTTAGAATGAGTTAATGCAGCAAGTCAATATTTGCAGTGTTGACCCTTCGTCATGTATAGTGTACAGTTCCTTTATGCGGGCCTCCATCTTCCAGATCTTTTAAGGCAGAAGTGCTGGAAGAGGAAAGGAAAAAAAACAAAAAAAAAAAACAATAGTGTTTACCTGTGGTAACACCCAAGTAAAATTTTAAGGAATGCGCTCACCTGGAATGTTGTGAGAAGTCACAACCACTGTCATCACATAAGGTATTAAACGACATTGATATCCACAGTCACAAGCAGACGCTTCCCAGACCCAGCAGACACAAATCATTTGTCTCCTGAATTTGTCATGTATAGTGTACAGTTCCTATAGCGTCTTGTGCTTGGGTGCGAGGAAACACAGGAGACATAGGTTGAAATGAAATGACTTGTATTACTTCATACAAGCATGCTGAAAAGTTCACACAGTTTGCAGGAACAGCGACAGGAGACACAGCAGGCCAGAGTAACTTCAAGCACTACAATAAATCTCCAAAGCAGGTTCAGGATCTCTTCTCTGTACCGTAATTCCTCTGCAAACATGGATTCACCAAACAGCAGGTTTCCAGAGTCCAAAAGTGTTCCAAGGTTCCTCAGTAGGGAATAGCTGGAGTAAGTCCAAGGCTTCCAGGAGTCAGGTCACAGACTGACTGAGGCTTGATTCAGGAGCACTGATTGTTCAGCTGAGGCTGCTTAAGAAGCAAGAGGGAAGAATCAGGGTGGGAACATGAAAACTGGAAACTCCATATTAACTGAGGGCAAGAGCTGCAGAAAGACAGAAAGCAAAATGGCCGACGGAAAACTGAGTTTCAAGGAACATGTCAACAGAGACAAAGAACCTTACATTACTCCCCCCTTAGGGACAACCTCCGGATGACCTCAGACCAGGCTTGTCAGGGTACCTCTGATGAAACTGGCGGAGCAGGCGAGGAGCATTTACATTATTGACTGGTTCCCATGAGTTGTCCTCCACTGGGTAGCCCTGCCATTTAATCAAATATTGCAACTGATTTCTGTACAACCTGGAATCTAGAATCCTTTCCACCATAAATTCTTCGTGACCATCAACCAGCACTGGGTCAGGGCAAGGAGAAGAACGTCCAGGAAACGTATTGGGTGTTGCAGCCTTTAGTAGGGATACATGAAAGACAGGGTGGATTCTCATAGTTCTGGGCAGTTGAAGACGACAAGCAACAGCACTTATAATCTTATTGATCTTATAAGGTCCAATGTACTTATGTCCCAATTTAGACGATGGAATCTTTAATTTAAGATTTCTGGTTGACAGCCAGACCAAATCTCCTACCTTGAAAGCTGGTGCAGGTTTACGAAATTTATCTGCTGCTTTCTTGTACCTTTCCTGAGCCAATTCTAGATTTTCCTTTAGCAGATCCATATTCTTTTGTAAAGCAGTGATTCTTTCAGCCACTGCCGGCAAGGGCGTATCTATGGGAAATCGAGGAAGAATGTTAGGATGATAACCTAGATTGGAGTAAAAAGGAGACTGCTTAGTGGAGGCGCTCTGAGAGTTGTTATAAGAGAACTCAGCCAGTGGAAGTAGATCCACCCAATCATCCTGTAGGTGGCAAATAAAACAGCGGAGATACTGCTCCAGGGTCTGATTGGTTCGTTCTGTCTGTCCATTAGTCTGGGGATGAAAAGCAGAAGAAAGGTTTACTTTAATGTCCAATGCTGCACAGAAATTTTGCCAAAACCTTGAAGTGAATTGCACCCCTCGATCCGAAATGACCTCATCCGGTACTCCATGTAAGCGAAACACATTCTTAATCATCAAGTCTGATGTCTGTTTTGCAGTGGGTAAGCCGACACAAGGGATAAAATGAGCTGCCTTTGTTAGATGGTCAACCACCACTAGAATGGTGTTCTTCCCTTGAGAGGTTGGTAACTCCACAATGAAGTCCATAGAAATGGATCCCCACGGGCGGGATGGGGTGGGAAGAGGTTGCAACAGACCAGTTGGTGAGGAGCGAGGTGTTTTGCATCTTGCACAGACTTCACATGAAGTGACATAGTTTAAGACATCTTTCCTGTAAGTGGGCCACCAAAAGAAACGAGAAAGAAATTCTTGTGTCTTTAGAATTCCCCTATGCCCGGCTATCTTGGAATCGTGGATGAGTTGCAATACTCTCAATCTGACTGTTTCAGGTATATACAGACGTTGTCCCTGAATCCACACACCATTCTTAAAGACAAGACTTACGTCCCTTGGGGGTTGAGCCAACAAAGAATCCGCATGGTATGCTTCCTTGATGTCCTTAAGTAGGTCTTGATTATGAATCACTCCCAGGAATCTAGAGTCAGGAAGAATAGTCTTAGGAGGAGTAAGTGGACGTGTCTCTGCTGAATGAATCCTAGAGAGTGCATCAGCCTTTCCATTGCGCGATCCTGGTCTATAAGAAATGACAAAATTAAATTGGTTTAGGAAAAGATTCCAGCGAGCCTGGCGAGGAGTCAGGCACTTAGCCGACCTGATAAATTCAAGGTTACGATGGTGTGTCAGGACGACTATTTGCTGTGCAGCTCCCTGAAGAAGGTTCTCCATTCCTTGAAGGCGGCAATAATGGCCAACAATTCTCTATTGCCCACATCGTAGTTCCTCTCAGCCGAAGACAACTGCTGGGAAAAGAAGGCACAGGGATGCAAGACATTCTTCTCACCTGTTCTCTGAGAGAGTATAGCTCCAACGGCACAGTCTGAAGCATCCACCTCTATTATGAAGGCAAGCTCGGGGTTGGGATGTACTAAGATAGGTGCGGTGGTAAATTTATCCTTTAAACAGGAAAATGCTTCCTGAGCTTGCGGGGTCCAGGAGAACCTAGACTGTTTCCGGGTAAGTTGGGTGATAGGTGACACTACCTCAGAAAAATTCTTAATGAAACGTCTATAGAAGTTGGCAAACCCGATGAAACGCTGCACCTCCTTCACATTTCTAGGAATTGGCCAATCCTTGATGGCTTGGGTCTTGCTTCCATCCATACTAATCCCTTGCGTAGATAGTACATACCCAAAATTGAATTTCGGTCCTATGGAATTCACATTTTTCAAGTTTGATGTAGAGATGGTTTTGTCTTAGGCGTTCTAAGACCATTCTCACATGTCCATGATGTTCCTCTGTGGAGTTAGAAAAAATTAGAATATCATCCAGATAAATCACCACAAATGTATCTAGGAGATCCCTGAAGATATCATTCACGAAGTGTTGGAAAGTGGCTGGGGCGGTTTATAATGAAGTGCCCTGACTTACCACAGTAGAAACATAGATTTTCCTTTATACGATATTCTTTGCGTGCATCACTAACCCGTCTTTGTAAAGAGTCCACCTGCATGGGTTCAGGTTCTGGTTCCCTTGTGATCCTACTCAAAGGTTCCTTAGCTGAGGAGGGAGGTAGTAAAAGGTTAGTGCGATTATTTTCAAACCATCTCTCTTGTCTGCGTTCAGTCAGACGAGCATCAATACGGATACAATAGTTAATAAAGTCACCTAACGCAGTGGGAGGGTCGGCACGAGCAAGTTCATCCTTAATCATGGAGACAACCCTTTCCGAAAAATAGATTTTTTACCGGAAGTGTCCCAAGTGGTATCAAGAGCCCATCTCCTGAAATCCAGGGCATATTCGGCTACTGAACGCTTACCTTGGCGCAAAGTTAACATGGCTGCTTCAGCTGTTGCACCTCGATTGGGGTCATCAAACACCTGCCCCATGGCTGAAATAAAAGCATTAAGGTGATTCAAACAATCATCCTCAGTCTCAATCAGAGGGTTTGCCCACATCAAAGCCTTATTGGTAAGCAACATGATTATAGTAAGCACTTTGGATCGTTCAGTGGGAAATTGTGAAGCATGTGCAGAGAAAAATAAATTGCATTGATTAATAAATCCCCTGAATTTCTCACGTTCACCGCCAAAACGAAAAGGAGGTAATTTGGGGATCCCAGAACTCGGGGTTATGGCAGGAGCCTGGGCTCGTTCCTCTAGAGCCTCAATCCTGGCTCGCAATTCCTGGGTAGTCTGTCCAAACACTTGCAAATTATGATTAGTGAGGTCCTGTAGGCTTGCAAAACGGGTTTTTAAAGTCTGTACATCTGAAAGGATTGTATCAGTCACTCCGCAAAGTTCCTTTATGCGGGCCTCCATCTTCCAGATCTTTTAAGGCAGAAGTGCTGGAAGAGGAAAGGAAAAAAAACAAACAAAAAAAAACAATAGTGTTTACCTGTGGTAACACTCCAGAGTAAAATTTTAAGGGAATGCGCTCACCTGGAATGGTTGTGAGAAGTCACAACCACTGTCATCACATAAGGTATTAAACGGACATCTGATATCCACAGTCACAGCAGACACGGCTTTCCCAGACCCAGCAGACACTAAACATTGTCTCCTGAATCTTGTCATGTATAGTGTACAGTTCCTATAGCGTCTTGTGCTTGGGTGCGAGGAAACACAGGAGACATAGGTTGAAATGAAATGACTTGTATTACTTCATACAAGCATGCTGAAAAGTTCACACAGTTTGCAGGAACAGCGACAGGAGACACAGCAGGCCAGAGTAACTTCAAGCACTACAATAAATCTCCAAAGCAGGTTCAGGATCTCTTCTCTGTACCGTAATTCCTCTGCAAACATGGATTCACCAAACAGCAGGTTTCCAGAGTCCAAAAGTGTTCCAAGGTTCCTCAGTAGGGAATAGCTGGAGTAAGTCCAAGGCTTCCAGGAGTCAGGTCACAGACTGACTGAGGCTTGATTCAGGAGCACTGATTGTTCAGCTGAGGCTGCTTAAGAAGCAAGAGGGAAGAATCAGGGCGGGAACATGAAAACTGGAAACTCCATATTAACTGAGGGCAAGAGCTGCAGAAAGACAGAAAGCAAAATGGCCGACGGAAAACTGAGTTTCAAGGAACATGTCAACAGAGACAAAGAACCTTACACCCTTCTTCTTCAGGACCTCTGCAATTCTCCCTGGCATGCTCTCAATCAACTTCTGGACCAAATCCTGACTGATAGCAGTCCATTCTTGCACAATCAATGCTTTCATTTTGTCAGAATTTTTAGGTTTTTGTTTGCCCACCCATCTCTTGATGATTGACCACAAGTTCTCAATGGGATTAAGATCTGGGGAGCTTCCAGGCCATGGACCCAAAATCTCTATGTTTTGTTCCCTGAGCCATTTAGTTCTCACCTTTGCTTTATGGCAAGGTGCTCCATCATGCTGGAAAAGGCATTGTTGATCGCCAAACTGCTCTTGGAGGGTTGGGAGAAGTTGCTCTTGGAGGACATTCTGGTACCATTCTTTATTCATGGCTGTGTTTTTAGGCAAGACTGTGAGAGAGCCGATTCCCTTGGCTGAGAAGCAACCCCACACATGAATGGTTTCAGGATGCTTAACAGTTGGCATGAGACAAGACTGGTGGTAGCGCTCACCTTGTCTTCTCCGAATGAGGCATTTTCCTGATGTCCCAAACAATCGAAAAGGGGATTCATCAGAGAAAATAACTTTACCCCAGTCCTCAGCAGTCCACTGCCTGTACCTTTTGCAGAATATCAGTCTGTCCATGATGTTTTTTCTGGAGAGAAGTGGCTTCTTTGCTGCCCTCCTTGAGACCAGGCCTTGCTCCAAGAGTCTCCGCCTCACAGTGCGTGCAGATGCACTCACACCTGCCTGCTGCCATTCCTGAGCAAGCTCTGCACTGCTGGTAGCCCGATCCCGCAGCTGAAACACTTTTAAGAGACGGTCCTGGCGCTTGCTGGTCTTTCTTGGGCGCCCTGAAGCCTTTGTGGCAACAATGGAACCTCTCTCCTTGAAGTTCTTGATGATGCGATAGATTGTTGACTGAGGTGCAATCTTTCTAGCTGTGATACTCTTCCCTGTTAGGCCATTTTTGTGCATTGCAATGATGACTGCACGTGTTTCTTTAGAGATAACCATGGTTAACTGAAGAGAAACAATGATGCCAAGCACCAGCCTCCTTTTAAAGTGTCCAGTAGTGTCATTCTTACTTAATCATGACAGATTGATCTCAAGCCATGTCCTCATCAACACCCACACCTGTGTTAATGGAGCAATCACTGAAAAGAGGTTAGCTAGTCCTTTTAAGGCAGGGCTGCAATGATGTTGAAATGTGTTTTGGGGGATAAAGTTCATTTTCTAGCCAAATATTGACTTTGCAAGTAATTGCTGTTAAGCTGATCACTCTTTATAACATTCTGGAGTATATGCAAATTGCCATTAGAAAAAGTGAAGCAGTAGACTTTGTAAAAATTAATATTTGTGTCATTCTCAAAACTTTTGGCCATGACTGTACTGTGAAGCATTTCTTCAACATTTTATTTTGTACCTTATAAGAATTTTTGCCCATTCATCCAGAGGAGCATTTGTGAGGTCAGACACTGATGTTGAATGTGAAGGCCTGAATTACATTCTCCACTTTAGTTTATCAAAAAGTTCTTTGATGGGGTTGAGGTCAGGGGACTGTGTGGCAAGTAGTGGGCAACATATTTACTATTTCCTTTCCCTGGAACTAAGGGGTTTTGGCCAATCATTCAAAAAGAACCCTGTTCTATAATTCCTCCTCCACCAAACTTTACAGTTGGCACAATGCAGTCAGGAGGGTAACTTTCTCCTGGGATGCACTAATCTCAGACTCATACATCAGAGTCCCAGATAGATAAATGTGATTTGTCACTCCAAAGAACACGTTTTCACTGCTCCAGAGTTCAGAGTTACCGTTGTCCATATAATTTACATAATTATTTCTTTCCATAGAATGATCTAATGCGAAGTAACATCTTACTCTAAAGCCTGTTGTAACTGAACTATCCACTTAGATATCTACATATCACTAACAATCACCAAAGATCCATTGTTATAAGCAGGCCCGGACTGGCCCATAGGGTAACAGGGGAATACTCCGGTGGGCTCCTGTGCAATGTGGCCCCAACCCCACTGTATGGGGAGTACTTAGCATAGTTCACTTGATTCACTCTGTACAGAAAAAAACAGCATCTCATAATTCTTTAACCAAACTACCCAGTTTATTATTATATAGAGTTATGGATAAACTTGTGTGTGAACCAGGGTAGTTTAATATTTGTATGCAGGTGAAAAGTGGGTCCCCCAAAGTCAATGTTACTGGTGGGCCTTTAGCACCACAGTCCGACTCTGGTCATAAGAGTACTTGTAAAATTCGGATTTGAATATTTTGAGTAAAATGCACATTACTTCTTGAAGAGACGGTAAAGCTAACATGAGAATAAACAGTTAATGTACTTTGCAATGGCCGGTGTTTGGAAAGGCCTTTGGCATATAGTTGCATATGGGTTTTTTTTTGCATACAATTGAGCACATACAGTATTTTTCAAAAATTGATGTCAGATCAATTTGCTGCTACTGAATGAAAAGTTGCTGTTTTAAATCATATGCAAATCAAACATAAGTGCTCTGGGCGTGTCAAAGCACTTCCAAATCCCTATCTTCCTGGCTTTATTCTGCACCAAACTCCACCTGCCAGACTGAGCACATGGACACAGGGGCCCACAATTGACTTCATCAGTGAAATGCTGGCCACTTGTAAACAAAGACTAAGAGGACCTCCACTGCTCCTGAAATGTGCTGTCTCCAACCCAATAGCAAGATGACCTCCACAGCTCCTGCAATGTGCTGGCTCCTACTCAACAGTAAGAGGTCCTCCACAGTTCCTGCAATGTGCTGGCTCCTACCCAACAGTAAGAGGACCTCCACAGTTCCTGCAATGTGCTGGCTCCTACACAATAGTAAGAAACCTTCACAGCTCCTGCAATGTGCTGTCTCCTACCCAACAGTCTTCAGTTTGGTTTCTAAGAAGGGAATGTGGCTGCATCTTTGCATCTTTTGTGGTGATGGTAATGTTATGTGTTGTGTTTTGGTAGCTGAGGAGAAAAAGCAAATACGGCAATACACCAGAGAGGCTGGAACCTATTGAATTGCAGTAACCTGAACTAACCACGCAACTAGAGGTAGCCGTGGAGCGTTCCTACGTTGATCCTAGACGTCTCGTCACAGCCTGAGAGATAACTACACCTAAAGGCAGAAAGAGGAAAGCTATCTGCCCTGGAGCAAATCCCCAAACAAAATAGGAAGCCCCCAAACATGTAATGGCGGTTAGACAAGAAGAAGCACGGACACAGACAGAAAATAGAATGAGCAAACGCTGGGGCCCAATCTGTCTAGACAGAAAAGTACAGGAAAGGATTCTCACTGCAGTCCAAAAAAACCCTAAAAAATACCAACTCTTCTGATTGCAAAAACACCTGAGATCACACGATCTCTACCACCTAAATCAGATCTCTGGTGTAACAAAACTAAGCCGCAGCCACTGATAAAACAGGAAAAAGCAAATGAACAAATAACAGTGGCTTCAGATAAACTGAGAGGAGCACTAGCCCCAGGAGAGGACCTGGCTGACCTCCACAAAAGTGCAGGGAACTATGCAAAAAGCAAGCACAAAAATAAAAGCAAAAAATATCTTATCTGAAAACAGAAGATGCAGGCAAGACTCAGCAAACTTCCAAATGAACCTGGAACCACAATTGAGACAAGAACAATTGATCACCGGCAACCATCATGGGAGGGAACCTCCCTTATATCAGACCAGTCAGTGATCCCAGATTGCCATTCCTCGCTGAAAGGTTCAGTACTGTCTGTAACCATCAGAGGGAGCCTCTGCTCTGAAACCATCTCTAGCACATTCATAACAGTACCCCCCCCTTGAGGAGGGGTCACTGAACCCTCACTTGTGCAACCAGGCCGATCAGGATGAGCTCGGTGATAGGCACAGATCAGTCTCCTAGCATGGATGTCCGAAGCAAACACCCAAGAATTGTCCTCCTGACCATAACCTCTCCACTTAACCAAATACTGGAGTTTCTGTCTAGAAAAACGAGAATCCAATATTTTCTCAACCACATACTCCAGATTGCCCTCAACCAAAACAGGGTCAGGAGGCGCAGCCATAGGAACCACTGGCTCGACACACCTCTTCAATAAGGACTTGTGGAACACGTTATGGTTCTTAAATGTCCCTGGAAGAAGCAAACGGAAGGAAACAGGATTAAGAATCTCCATGATCTTATAAGGTCCAATGAACCTAGGCTTAAACTTTGGAGATGCAACCCTCATAGGGATATTTCTTGAGGACAACCAAACCAAGTCCCCCACTTTAAACCGAGGACCATCAGTCCTATGCCGATTGGCAAACCGTTGGGCCTTCTCCAGAGAGAGAGACAACCTCTCCACTACCTGGTCCCAAATCTGCTGCATTCGCTCCACAACAGAGTCAACATCCGGACAGACAGAAGCCTCTGCCTGTCCCGAAGAAAATCGAGGGTGAAACCCAAAATTGCAGAAAAATGGAGACATCAAGGTGGCAGAGCTAGCCCTATTATTAGGAGCAAACTCAGCCAAAGGCAAAAAAGAGACCCAGTCATCTTGATCAGCAGACACAAAACATCTCAAATAAGTTTCCAAGGTCTGGTTTGTTCTCTCGGTTTGTCCATTGGTCTGAGGATGAAAAGCAGAGGAGAAAGATAATTGAACAACAAGTTTAGAACAAAATGTCCTCCAAAATCTGGAAACAAACTGGACTCCTCTGTCAGACACAATGTTCTCCGGAATGCCATGTAACCGAACCATGTGCTGAAGGAACAAAGGCACCAATTCGGAGGAGGAAGGTAACTTAGGTAATGGCACAAGATGTATCATCTTGGAAAACCTATCACAGATTACCCAGAATACGGTCATTCTCTGAGAAACAGGGAGGTCGGAAATAAAATCCATAGAGATATGGGTCCATGGCCTCTTGAGCACAGGTAATGGCATTAACAAACCACTAGAGTGAGAGCAAGGCTTGGAGCGAGAGCAAGTCCCACAGGACTGCACAAATTCCCTGACGTCATGAGACAAAGTAGGCCACCAAAAGGACCGACTCACCAAGTCTCTTGTACCAAAAATCCCGGGATGACCAACCAACGCGGAACAATGAATCTCAGACATCACACTCTTCTTCCACTGGTCTGGGACAAACAATTTCCCAATAGGGCAGCGCTCAGGTTTATCCTCCTGACACCCTTCCAGAGCCATTTTCAAATTGGGCGAGATGGCGGAAAGAACTACACCCTCTTTCAAAATAACAGTAGGATCAGATAACTCAGAAGAGTCCGCAAAGAAACTCCTCGAGAGGGCATCTGCCTTAACATTCTTAGTGCCAGGAAGAAAAGAAACCACAAAATTAAAACGTGTGAAAAACAAGGCCCACCTGGCCTGTCTAGGATTAAGTCGCTTGGCTGATTCGAGATAAACCAGATTCTTATGGTCTGTGAGGACCACCACCTGATGTTTGGCTCCTTCCAGCCAATGTCTCCACTCTTCAAAGGCCCACTTCATGGCCAATAACTCCCGATTACCCACGTCATAATTACGTTCAGTTTGTGAAAATTTTCGAGAGAAAAAGGCACGAGGGTTACTCTTAGAGGTCTCTGGATCTCTTTGGGACAAAACGGCACCTGCCCCAATTTCAGAGGCATCAACCTCCACCTGAAATGGTAGAGAAACATCAGGCTGCCGTAGAACAGGAGCAGAAGTGAATCTCTGCTTAAGTTCCTGAAACGCAGAAAAACTGCCTCAGGAGGCCAATTCACTACATCAGAATCCTTTTTGGTCAAATCAGTCAATGGTTTAACAATACCGGAGAAATTACCAATAAATTTACGATAAAAATTGGCAAAACCCAAAAATCTCTGAAGAGCTTTTAATGAAGTAGGTTGAACCCAATCACAGATGGCCTGAACCTTGACCGGGTCCATTTCAATAACAGACGGAGACAAAATGAATCCCAGAAATGAGACCTTCTGTACGCCAAAAAGACACTTTGATCCCTTCACATACAGTGCATTCTCTCTCAAAATCTAGAACACAGTCCGAACATGTTTCACATGAGAGTCTCAGTCATTGGAAAAAATCAAGATATCATCCAAATAAACAATCAGAAATTTATCCACAAAATCCCTGAAAATATCATTCATGAAGGATTGGAAGACGGAAGGAGCATTAGTGAGCCCAAAGGGCATCACTAGGTACTCAAAATGCCCCTCTGGGGTATTAAACGCCGTCTTCCATTCATCCCCGTGCTTAATGCGAATAAGGTTATACGCCCCCCTGAGGTCAAGCTTGGTAAACCAACTAGCACTTTTCACTCTGGAAAACAGGTCAGAAATCAAGGGTAACGGATATTGATACTTCACAGTGATCTTATTCAAGAGACGATAATACACGGCCTCAATGAACCATCCTTTTTGGCCACAAAGAAAAAACCGGCACCCAAGGGTGAAGAGGATGGTCTGATATGACCCTTCTCCAATGACTCCTTGATATAAGATCGCATAGCATCATGTTCAGGTACAGACAAGTTAAAAAGGCGACCTTTAGGAAATTTACCACTGTCACAACGGAACAGAGCCAGATCAACAATGAAGGATTTATTTACAAGGATAAGATTCTCCTCGCAGGGAGAAAATAGTGGGGATCAAACAAATATTATAACAATATATTATCAGAATATGAAGTCTATAAACGAGTAATCAAACAGTCGAGCAGAATAACGATAATAATCGGGAGTTTCAGGGAAACTTATCAGTCTGAAGAAATCTTGCCCTCACCTGATCGTCCTCTCCAACGTAGGTGCCGACAGCAGCGGCACTTGTAGTCTCTTTGTGTGCGCTGTAGTTCCTGTGAACTGGTCACCGGGTCCTCAGGGGTTAATGTGCTAGGAAGGGGTTAATATGGCAGGCAGGGAAAGACTGGGACTACTGTTATGTTTAGGTAGCTGAGGAGAAAAAGCAAAAACGGTAATACACCAGAGAGGCTGGAACCTATTGAATTGCAGTAACCTGAACTAACCACACAACTAGAGGTAGCTGTGGAGCGTTCCTACGTTGATCCTAGACGCCTCATCACAGCCTGAGAGATAACTACACCTAAAGGCAGAAAGAGGAAAGCTATCTGCCTCGGAGCAGATACCCAAAGAAAATAGGAAGCCCCCAAACATGTAATGGCGGTTAGACAAGAAGAAGCACGGACACAGACAGAAAATAGAATGAGCAAACGCTGGGGCCCAATCTGTCTAGACAGAAAAGTACAGGAAAGGATTCTCACTGCAATCCAAAAAAACCCTAAAAAATACCAACTCTTCTGATTGCAAAAACACCTGAGATCACACGATCTATACCACCTAAATCAGATCTCTGGTGTAACAAAACTAAGCCACAGCCACTAAAAAAACAGGAAAAAGCAAATGAACAAATAACAGTGGCTTCAGATAAACTGAGAGGAGCACTAGCCCCAGGAGGGGACCTGGCTGACCTCTACAGAAGTGCAGGGAACTATGCAAAAAGCAAGCACAAAAATAAAAGCAGAAAATATCTTATCTGAAAGCAGAAGATGCAGGCAAGACTCAGCAAACTTCCAAATGAACCAGGAACCACAATTGAGACAAGAACAATTGATCACCGGCAACCATCATGGGAGGGAACCTCCCTTATATCAGACCAGTCAGTGATCCCAGATTGCCATTCCTCGCTGAAAGGTTCAGTACTGTCTGTAACCACCAGAGGGAGCCTCTGCTCAGAAACCATCTCTAGCACATTCATAACAGTTATGGATTCTCAGTACTTTTAATTAGGGGTTAGATTGATGCCCAGGAGTTTTTGCATGGATGTCTTTGTGTTTATATAAGTAGTTCTATCAAAGTTGTTCAATTAAGCTAAGTAGTCTGGCCATGTGCACACTTAGCGAGACTATGCCATAGGAAATAAGCACTAAAAGTGTCTGGGACAGCATGTACTGTACTATGAATTCTGGACTGCACAGTGTAGAGATTACTAGAATTTAGGCGTCAACCTATTGTGAATACTTAGTGGCCAGTGTGAAAATATAAATAATTTATTTTTTTCATATACAGTAATGTATGTCATAGCATCATGGAAAATAAATAAATACAGGTGCTTCTCACAAAATTAGAATATCATGAAAAAGTTAATTCATTTCAGTTCTTCAATACAAAAAATGAAACTCACACATTGTATAGAGTCAATACAGAGTGATCTATTTCAAGTGTTTATTCCTGTTAATGTTGATGATTATGGCTTACAGCCAATGAAAACCCAAAGTCATTATCTCAGTAAATTAGAATACTTTATAACACCACTTGAAAAATGATTTTAAAATCCGAAATGTTGGCCTACTGAAATGTATGTTCAGTAAATGCACTCAATGCTTGGTTGAGGCTTCTTTTGCATCAATTACTGTATTAATGCGATGTGACATGGAGGCGATCAGCCTATGGCACTGCTGAGGGGTTATGGATGCTCAGGTTGCTTTAATAACAGCTTTCAGCTCATCTACATTGTTGGATCTGGTGTCTCTCATCTTCCTTTTGACAATACCCCATATAGTATAGTATGCTATATGGGGTTAAGGTTAGTAATACTGTTGTTTTCAAACCAGGTATTGGTACTTTTGGTAGCGTGGACAGGTGCCGAGTCCCGCTGGAGAATGAAATTTCCATTTCCCAAAAGCTTGTCAGCAGAGGGAAGCATGAAGTGCTCTAAAATTTCCTGGTAGACGGCTGCGCTGACTTTGGTCTTCATAAGACACAGTGGACCTACACCAGCAGATGACATGGCTTCCCAAACCATCACTGATTGTGGAAACTTCACACTAGACCTCAAGCAGCTTGGATTGTGTACCTCTCTACTCTTCTTCCAGACTCTGGGACCTTGTGTCACGATATGTAACGATATGCTCATACAATGCGATGGAAATGGGGAGAGGAAGGTCCTACTCATAGGTTTGAGCAGGAGGTGTCCATCCCTCATTTCCCTAAGCCTGTCCCTGCACTCACCTAACATCCAAAGTGGGTCCTTCCCCCCACCGCCATCAGGAACCCCATCCCTCACTGTCACCTAGCACTGCCATGGCTAGTGCACTGGCCGGCAAGTGCGCTAGCCTCACCACTGCCGATTAAACAACACAGGGGACAGTGACAAACACGAGACAGATGAGGAAAAAAAACACCAAACTTACATTGATAGCCTCCTCTGCTGCAAAGCACCACACAGCAGAAAAAAGGCTGATACAGAAACCAGCTGATACACCACAGCAGCCAGAGAGCTCCTTACTCCAGGCTTGGTCAATATAGATTGCTATATCACTGACAGTCAGCTGATGCATCAGGTGACCATTTAAAGGATGGTGGGAGTGGTCACCACCCACATCAGCTGACCTAGCAACTCTGCAGTTTCAGCAAGCTGCCAGCAAGGGAAACTGACAATAACTCCCGCTGGTCTGAAAGGAAAAAAGCAACATTTAAATCATAGTGGAAAGAGAGCTGCCACAAATCCAAAAATGGATTGTGACACCTTGATTTCCAAATGAAATGCAAAATTTGCTTTCCTTGTAGAGCATGTCAACGCCTGCTTCTGGACATCTGTCAAGTGAGCAGTCTTCCCCATGATTGTAGAACCTACTGAAACAAACTAAGGAATCTTTTTGAATGCTTAGGAAGCCTTTGCAGGTGTTTTCTGCTAATTATTCTGATTTACTGAGATAGCGACTTTTGGATTTTCATTGGCTATAAGCCATAATCATCAACATTAACAGAAATAAACACTTGAAATAGATCATTTTGTTTGTAATGACTCTATATATAATAATATGAATTTCACTTTTTGTAGAACTGGAAAAAAATTAGCTTTTTGATGATATTCTAATTTTGTGAGAAGCACCTGTATGTAATAAAAAATTAAAAACACTTATTTTTGTTTACATTTTATTTAAGTATTGTAACATGTACAAGATAATAAAGGAATCACACTGTTAAGCAGTTAAATCTGAAGTAAATATGAAAACAGTTTGGGATTTAAATAGAAAGCTAAATATAAATGAGACTACTGTACATGTTTTGGTGTAATATCATGCTTACCCTCTGGTCTATTCCTCTCCTAGCTGTCTTACTCCAACATGGCATCCTTCATGTATATTCTCCCATTCACCTCTTCTCTATGGCTGGAACATATCTTTACCACTGCTGTGCTGCTCTCTTGCAAGGACCATCGTTCATACACACTTCTTAAAAGGTTTTTCCCACAATGACAAGTCATTCCCTTACAATAAGATAGGAATACTTTTCCGTCCAATTATGACAAGAGCATTCTTAAGGTGATACCTTTATTGGCTAACCAGAAAATTATATGTTCGCTAGCTTTCAGAGCTCAAAGGCTCTGAATTGGTTAGCCAATAAAGGTATCACCTTAAGAATGCTCTTGTCATAATTGGACGAAAAAGTATTCACATCGATTTTTCTGGCTAATACGGTACCACAATATAATTTGTGTTGTACACCAATAAGATAGGAAATAACCTACTAATCCCTATGGATCTAAATTCTGGAATCCCAACCAATCAAAAGAAAGGGAATAGGAAACTCTGAGAACAATGCTCTGCAAAGCTCTATCATCAATGGAGCAGAGGTTCACATGCTCAATGTCAGCTCCATTCATTGTCTATAGTATTGCTGGAGCAAGTTGAGTACAGTGTTTGGATTTCCAGATCTGAGCTCTCAGGATTGGTGAGGATACCAGTGGTTGGACTCTCAAGAAACTTACTTAGTACTTAGGGGGATATACTACAAAGAATGAACATTACATCTTATTGGTACAAAAATAAAGAGAGATAATCTTGCCGGTACTCTTTTATATCACAATTTATCATGATTATCAATATATACACATACTGCTAGCCCCTGGTGATTGAAAGCTGTAACCAATAATTGAAGAAACGTGTACGGCTATCTCTGCGGTCCTAGAGCTAGTGATTTAAAACTCTTGTATCTTGACTATCCTTGTAGTCTTAGGTCTTAGGGCTTTGATTGTAGGACTCTCAATCCTAGTTGTTAGTGGTCAGTTGATGTATGTAGTGGTGGTGGTTATCATTTACTAGCATGTCAGTTGATGTATGTGTTGGTTGTGGTTATTATGCCGCTAACTAATATAATGATACAAAAAATGAGGCTTGCGCCCCAAAGAAATGCACAGCTCACCTCCCTGTTGATGGAGTCCTTCTCAGGAGCAAAGGATTATGTAGAAACGTCCCCGCTTCGTGTTGAAAGTTCATATAATAGAATCCAATCCAGCTCCATGTGAAGTCGAAAAAATCCTTTATTGAATAGCTTGTCAGCTAAAAATGCTTGCTTGCATAGTAGGTGCTGCGGTGCATGTTGCAATTACATGTTTCGCTCCAAAAGATGAGCTTTGTCAAATTGCTAGGCTGCATGCTCACCGCGGACGCCAGCTTTTAAAATAAGCGCCAGTAATTCCAAAGCTCACCACCTTCTGTGACATGATTAGTCTTTAGGTGTGGTTGGTTAATACTACTAAACTCCTTAATGCATTCAGCGAGCATCACTCGCTTTTACAAGCACACTATTAACCGTATCAATGCCATTTATATACTATTCATCTTTGTTTTTGAATGATGTCTAGATGCTGATCTAATCATTAAAATAGTAATTAAGCATATCCATTACTATTTTAATGATTAGATCAGCATCTAGACATCATTCAAAATAGTGTGCTTGTAAAAGCGAGTGATGCTCGCTGAATGCATTAAGGAGTTTAGTAGTATTAACCAACCACACCTAAAGACTAATCATGTCACAGAAGGTGGTGAGCTTTGGAATTACTGGCGCTTATTTTAAAAGCTGGCGTCCGCGGTGAGCATGCAGCCTGATGTGTGGCCCAGCTGCGCTTGGTACACATGTCTCCAGGAGAGTGCACAGATAAGGTAATTGTGCAGCCTGATATTCATTCACATCACACACTTCCAACACTGCCACCAGAGGGCAACTTAGACTATTTAAGTTAGTGTGACGTAGCAGTAGTCGGTCAGTAGAGAGATGAGATGAGACCAGTTTGCTGTCTCAGGACAGAGCAGTTCAGTCTTGGAGGGAGAGGAGAGAAGACTGATTCCTGACAGAGCTCAGGTAGTTCATTTCGTACTGAAGTGGAGGCTAGTACGAGTGGGAAGGAATCACTCTAGCCTAGTCAGAGCTACATTTGAATCCGAAGCTGTTACTCAGAACAAGCTGCCTGTGTTCCCTATGAACGTGGAAAGTAACTCTCAGAGCGAGCATGAAATCAGTTTGACAGAAGCTCCTGATAGCCACTCTGGACAGAGTCTTTGAAGGAAAGAAGGAAAGGGATTACAGCAGTTGTAACATCGAGGCAACTGAGAACAGGTCAGTGAGCTTGGAAAAACGACTGACAACTACACCTACTGTTACCCGTGCTTATGTTAAGGGCAAGAGCAGGGCGACAGGCAAGTGGAGAAAGACGGATAAGTGACCAAGGTGACAGATCACTTTCACTTAATTAACCGGACACCGGGGTCCGAAGCATTGCTAGTACTTCACGTCTAGTAATAAGATACACCGGAATCCTTGCTGGACTTCAAGTCACAGAAGGTAGCCCTAAGCGTTGATACGTAACTGGAGTCAGGGAGAACAAGGACTTTTAGCTAGGCCAAGCTTAGAGGACTTCGTTCTTGCCAGCCTCTGAGCATCAGAGACAGAAAAGACTCTACCACAATGTCAGCCGAGCGAAGCTGCTTTAGAAAGAGTTAAACTTGACTTCATGCAAGTTAGGACTCACATACACTTCAAGGAGAAAGGAGGCCTTAAACCTGCTCAGCAATCCCCTGAATGTGCATTCTCCAACCTGACCAGCTTCCCGGGACATACCTGCCAACAACATCAGTAAAGGTATGGAAAGAGACTGAATTGTGTGTGACTGACTTATTCTGCAACACCATTGACTTTGAGGGAACAGTCCCACCTGTGGGGGACTTAACATCCAGCTGCCCATAACATCCCCTCAGAAGATCCATCTTGCAGCGCTGGTCTATCTGATCAGAAACCACAGGTGGCGTCACGAACAAATCTTTATAATCCCCTGTAAATATCCCCCATTGCATGACCGCCCAGGGCCACGGACCGAGCTCTGCTGCCAGTGACATCCCCATAGACTTCCATTGGCTCGGTGCCGAGTGTCCCATAGCCCTGGTACCCACATGTGGTGCGCGTCATCTAACTTGGCGTCACGAACAGGATACGAAGCTTACTGGATGTGAGTCCTGTGTGCCTAGATTGAACTGTTTTGTGCAAAAAGACTGTGTGCAGTTTTTTGATTTTTGGCGCCATTTTCTGCCATTTTGCCGCCATATTCGCACCCTGAGGCGCTGGTGAAGAAGGTGGGCGTGCATTCGTGGGCGTGTACCCCCCCTGTGGCGCGAAAGTGATGGGCGCCCTGTAAAAATGCTACTATAATGTGAGAGCCTGCCCCACTGCTAAGGAGATCCGCCTCCTCTTCATTTTCTATGCCAAAAAGAGGAAGCGCAAATCCCGCCTCCACGGAAGAGACCAGATTGTTCCAGATGGAAAGCACAGTCTGGCCTGGGGGGAGGTGGCGGAAGGACAGGAGACGCTGTGTGGAGGAGCGGCGGCGCGCAGGCCCCGTTCCCCAGAAAAGCTACTGCCTGTGCCGGAGCCGTCCCCAGTTCGGGACACTAACCAAACCATGAAAGAAGTGATGGAGGTGGAAGCGGTGTTAAGGGACCTGACCCGACACCGAGAAGATATGGAGGAGCTGGAAAAAAAATGGCGTGCCCGGAAACAGCGGCTGCTGTGGGACGCAATTCTCTCTCCCCCAGGAATGCAGCCAGTACCTGTGCTCCCTGTGCCACCACCGTCAGAAGCTGATGAGAAACCGGAGGCCGGCCCCGAAGGAGCTGATCCCGACTCCACCGATGATCCGGTCGGAGGGACGGAGGCTGAGGAGGCCCTGCCCAGACCGGAGTGCCAGCCAGGCCAGGAGGCCGCAGCGGAATGCAGTCCCCCGGTAGGGACACCGGAGGGAAGCCAGCCGTCCATGATGGAGGTCGACTGGGATGATAAGAAGTACCTGGATGACATAGAATATGCCGCCCAGATGGAGAACGAGTGGCGACGCCGGGAACATGAACAGCGGCGGCAGCAGGAGCAGAGGGATTGCAGCAGTTTCGCCAGAGGTACCAGGAAGAGATTCTCGCTGAAAAGGAAAACGTCAGGAGAGATAAAGGTACGCTCCGGGAACCGCGGCGCCAGGGGACGGTGTGTGCCTCTAAGGCCCGAGGAGTTTGGGGTTACATATGTGAGCCCGGGTTCTCTCCAGAGATCTATGTTCACTGCTGCGATGCGGGGTTCCATCTGTTTAAAGGGATGTTGTCACCTACACGCGACACTGTAGTCGTCAGGGGTGGTTTGCCTTGAATGTCTCCCGTGTCTCAACATCCAAAGTCACAACCCCCTCAGCACCCAGCCGTGCACCAGCATCGCAACCAGCATCAGCTTCTGCATCGCAATCTGCAGCGTATCCCGTATCGCAACCCACGGTCACTTCTGCATTGCAATCTGAGTCCTGCTCCAAATCGCAAAAGTCTGATGCGACTTCAATGGAGCCACTAAGCAAGCCTGCGTCCTCAATGGAAGATTTATACCTGCATGAGGCACCAGTTGAGTCCCTAGTGGATTACACAAGAACTGTAGCTACGCAAACCTTGATTGCAGGTCATGACTTGTTTGTTATGCGTTCAAAAGAGCACCGCGTCGTTCCAGCCCCAGGAGTGGAAGATGTCATTGAAATCTGCAAAAAAGAGAAGATCAGTAGAACCCAGACAGGGTTTACTGCCACTGTATAAAGTTGAAGAAGTTGAAGAAATTTGCACTTTATTGATATGTCTGATAAATGTTTGCATAGTTTTGCATAATTTTGCATAGAATACCCCAGTTGGGTAATAAGAAAATAATACTAATGTGAATAGTATTAAAGTATAATGTGATTACTTGAAATGTTCTTATCAAAGGACTGCGTGGCTGTGGATTGTGCCAGCCCAAAAACTTTCATTGTAAATAGTTCGCACTTCGGTGCCCCATCTTGGTTTTACATAAAGCCTTACTACCTCTGAAGAAAAACCCGTATGGTGTGGCCTAGAGTGAGGTCTGCAGCAATGAAGTTCTGCAGCCCACCCAGGACCCACGTGGGAGGTTTTTGGTGCGGGTCCTCCACAAGAATCTTGTCTTATATATTTATGTGAAAAAATGTTTTGATAATTTTCTACTGACCTATGTACAAATTGTAACGTTAAGAGTCCTTACCTCCCGCAAGGGATGAGTTATATGTTAAATGTTGATGTTATATGCAAAACAAAAATATTTTTCTTTTCTATTTCAGCCCGGGAGTGCTGAGTTTAACCAGGGGGGGATGTGTGGCCCAGCTGCGCTTGGTACACATGTCTCCAGGAGAGTGCACAGATAAGGTAATTGTGCAGCCTGATATTCATTCACATCACACACTACCAACACTGCCACCAGAGGGCAACTTAGACTATTTAAGTTAGTGTGACGTAGCAGTAGTCGGTCAGTAGAGAGATGAGATGAGACCAGTTTGCTGTCTCAGGACAGAGCAGTTCAGTCTTGGAGGGAGAGGAGAGAAGACTGATTCCTGACAGAGCTCAGGTAGTTCATTTCGTACTGAAGTGGAGGCTAGTACGAGTGGGAAGGAATCACTCTAGCCTAGTCAGAGCTACATTTGAATCCGAAGCTGTTACTCAGAACAAGCTGCCTGTGTTCCCTATGAACGTGGAAAGTAACTCTCAGAGCGAGCATGAAATCAGTTTGACAGAAGCTCCTGATAGCCACTCTGGACAGAGTCTTTGAAGGAAAGAAGGAAAGGGATTAAAGCAGTTGTAACATCGAGGCAACTGAGAACAGGTCAGTGAGCTTGGAAAAACGACTGACAACTACACCTACTGTTACCCGTGCTTATGTTAAGGGCAAGAGCAGGGCGACAGGCAAGTGGAGAAAGATGGATAAGTGACCAAGGTGACAGATCACTTTCACTTAATTAACCGGACACCGGGGTCCGAAGCATTGCTAGTACTTCACGTCTAGTAATAAGATACACCGGAATCCTTGCTGGACTTCAAGTCACAGAAGGTAGCCCTAAGCGTTGATACGTAACTGGAGTCAGGGAGAACAAGGACTTTTAGCTAGGCCAAGCTTAGAGGACTTCGTTCTTGCCAGCCTCTGAGCATCAGAGACAGAAAAGACTCTACCACAATGTCAGCCGGGCGAAGCTGCTTTAGAAAGAGTTAAACTTGACTTCATGCAAGTTAGGACTCACATACACTTCAAGGAGAAAAGAGGCCTTAAACCTGCTCAGCAATCCCCTGAATGTGCATTCTCCAACCTGACCAGCTTCCCGGGACATACCTGCCAACAACATCAGTAAAGGTATGGAAAGAGACTGAATTGTGTGTGACTGACTTATTCTGCAACACCATTGACTTTGAGGGAACAGTCCCACCTGTGGGGGACTTAACATCCAGCTGCCCATAACATCCCCTCAGAAGATCCATCTTGCAGCGCTGGTCTATCTGATCAGAAACCACAGGTGGCGTCACGAACAAATCTTTATAATCCCCTGTAAATATCCCCCATTGCATGACCGCCCAGGGCCACGGACCGAGCTCTGCTGCCAGTGACATCCCCATAGACTTCCATGGGCTCGGTGCCGAGTGTCCCATAGCCCTGGTACCCACATGTGGTGCGCGTCACTAGCAATTTGACAAAGCTCATCTTTTGGAGCGAAACATGTAATTGCAACATGCACCGCAGCACCTACTATGCAAGCAAGCATTTTTAGCTGACAAGCGATTCAATAAAGGATTTTTGACTTCACGCTAACTAATATGTTTGTCATACTGTATATGACAACTGACATTTAGATTCCCATTAATTATGCTACGATGGAATTGACATCCCGAGTTGATATATGAGTATGTGGATTTCTGTGCCATTGGGGTCTATAGTGTGATATTGTTTATAATTTTCGATGCTCAAATCGAGATCTTAAGGTGAGTTTCCACGGTCAGGAAACGCTGCGTGTTTGGCGCTGTGCGCTGGCGCAGCGCCAAACACGCAGCGTCCAGATGTTACAGCATAGTGGAGGGGATTTCAAGAAATCCCGTCTCCACTATGCGTAACAATACGCAGTGGCAGACCTGCGTATCCGGACATGCGGCGCGTCTTTTCAGACGCAGCATGTCCTCGCGTATTGCGGCACGGTGCGTCGCCGCAACATAATTAACACAGGGCTATGTAGCCTGCGTTCTTTCCGGAGGTGTTCCGGAGGTGTCCTGAACACCTCCGGAAAGAGCGCGCGTCAGAAAGGGGGCGGGGCTTAGACGGAGCGGAATTTCCGCTCCGTCAAAAGCGCTATGGTTCCGGGCCGTGGAACCATAGCCTAATACTAATATATGTAGAATAACCTGATAATCACAATATTATGTATACTGACTGAGGACATTGCTTCATAGCAGTAATATTTACCCTAGGTACTGTTAGAGAGATTCTGATCAGTTACGTTCTTGTGCAATATATTCTATTTTAAAATAAATATTAAAAGCTATGTTTTCAATAATTTTCTATATTTTTTCTATTTTACTCCAATTCGATTAGACACTGAATTAAAAATAAAGAGAGGTATAATACGTTTCCTGATAATCCTAGACATGGAACAAACATGAAATATATGCAGATTATAATGGAATTAACACATATTCCATGTACGTCATATATTCCATATTCCCCACCTAATAAGCACAAGGAATTCAATATATAAATGTTTATATGGGATGTTCATTTCATTATAACCATCATATATTCCATGTTCATTTCTCCCTAACAAGCACAGGGAATAATATATATATATATATATATATTATGACTGCAGACATGTGGTCTAAGGCCAGACAACCCATTTAAGTTTAATGCCTCATACAGTGCATTTTAATATGAAAATTTCTAAGCCATTCACTAGGTAAGAAAAAAAGATAACTGAAGTATCCACTTAGATATCTACATTTCAGTAACCATCATCAAAGATCCTGTCATGACTCTGTTGTCCAGTGTCCCGGGACCACGGGCTCCTTCCATGTCCCTAACAATAAGGGACGTCCCAGCTTGCCCTGATCCCCGAATTACTTCTGATGGTGAAGATGTCGGGGCCACGTACTTTGCCTTAGCTCCTGAATCCACCCACAGTCTGTACCCTTCTCTCACCCAGGGAAGAGTGTAGTAGTAGTGCACCGTAGTACACCAACCAGACTAACAAGGTAATATGAAAAGGGGTAATGAGAAAATACCAAACATACAAATATACTCATTAGATTAGACCAGTAGAAGGGCCACCTGTTCGCGAAACAGCCGTTGTCCTTCCATCTCCCCGCATTTCTCCACTCACACACTGCTATGCCGCTTTGGCACAACACGAAACAGTGAGTGCTGCCTTTCTATAAATTTTCATGTTTGTATACAAATATCCTCACACATATAACAGAGGAATGCACAGGGGAGTGGAGGATGGGGTTAAACCAAAGTAGGAGAAGAAAGAGAATTATCACACAATTAAAACCTAGCAACAGTCACACGTAAATCCACCAAATGCCTTCTTGAATAACAACCACCAACAACCTCCAGCCATGCATCATAAGCTATTCTGACAATGAGTGCTAGACAGGGCCCAGATTATATTATTATTAGATGGGAGTGGCTAACAGTGCACAGCTAAGAACCTTAATGCTTCTGGAGCTCTCAACAGGACCCCTGTACTGCCAAAATAAATTTACACCGTTTAATAAGGTGAAATGCTTCTAATAGTTGCAGGAGTAGGAGAAATCAGATGCTGCTTTCTTCTGGCTCCACTCTGTTGTGGTACACCCGTGACAGATTCATTGTCACAAGATTACTTGAACAATGATATAAAACCCACAGGTAGGGTCTGGGCACTTGTATGACTGAAAAAATATTGTTCCTTGGTCAGTGCCGTACAAAAAAATAGGTCCAATAGATGATACCTCAATAGTGCCCCACATTTAATAAATATGTTAATAACCTAAAGGTCAAAAACTGAAAAGGCAGGTAAGGTGAATCATTCTCGTTTTTCAGTATTCATTGGTCAAATTCTTGACAGTATGCCCATAATTTTTATATTTAGATAATTTTGTAGATGTGATATCATATCACTTAAAACAAGATCAATTCATAAGGACATGAAAAGGAAATTCTATATTAGCAGGAACTTGGCACTCACAAAAAGCCATGCAATGAATATATCTTTATCAGAACAAATTGCTAATTCTGCAGGAAACATAATGCCTAAAAGAAAATGAAATAATCAGTGTGTGCTGTGTCTAGTTTCAGTTTTTAAATATGAACCCCCCCAACCACCATTGTGATGTTTTTTTTTGCTACTTTTCTGTAATATTTTTCTCTTCTCTATCATTAGTTAAAAGCATAAATGGCACACTTTGCCTTTTTGCTAACTAAAAAAAAATAACATTTGGCTCTTTGTACAGATACAGTAGAGTGCAAGGTTACAGACACACTAAATCAGCACATTGTTATTTAAAATAACGCAGATCAAGGAAAAATAGATAGAAGGAAAGGTGAACTCACATACACAGGAAATACCTGATAAAATGTGTAGAATTTCCATCTTACATTAATACTAGAAACATAAGTCTTAACTTACATTCTTCCATATTGCCATGTGTCACTTTACCATTACAGCTACTCATGATTTCTTACATACAGCATGTATATCAATGTATAATTGCAGAATTATAGCAATGCCATTTATAGTTATTAAAAAACAATAAGGATTTATTTTAAATTCCTTGGACTGTGTAAGGAGTTAGTTAAAGGGAACATGTCAACAACATTTTACTGCGTAAAGTACAAACAGGGCCATATTGGTGCTGTCATATTGGTTAAAATGATGCCTCAGGTAAAGAAATCTGTTTTGTAGATTTTCTTTAATCTTTGTTTGAAGTTTCCTTATATTCATATCTTCGTTCATTGGGGCGGGACTGTGAGTAGGGTCTTCAGCTTTTTTTTCGTCCCCTCCAATGAATCTAGGTATCTTTTCTTTTTTATTTAAAGGGAATCTGTCACCCCATTTTTTGTATATCAGCTGCAGCCACCGCCATCAGGGGCTTATGTACAGCATTCTGTAATGCTGTAGATAAGCCCCCGATGTAACCTGAAAGATAAGAAAAACGTGTTATATTATACTCACCCGGGGGGTCCAATGCTGTCCGATGGGCGTCGCGGTCCAGGTCTGGTGCCTCCCATCTTCTAGCAATGACGTCCTCCTTCTTGCTTCTGTCGCGCACCTGCGCAGGCGTACTTCTGCCCTGTTGAGGGCAGAGCAGAGTACTGCAGTGCGCAGGCGCCGGGAAAGGTCAGAGAGGCCCAGCGCTGACGCACTGCAGTACTTTGCTCTGCCGTCAACAGGGCAGATAAAGTACGACTGCGCAGGAGCGCGCCAGAAGCAAGGAAGAGGACGTCATCCCTAGAAGATGGGAGGCGCCGGACCTGGACCACAACGCTCATCGGACCAGATCGCATTGGACCGTCCCCGGATGAGTATAATATAACTCGTTTTTCTTATCTTTCAGGTTACATCGGGGGCTTATCTACAACATTATAGAATGCTGTAGATAAGCACCTGATGGCGGTGGCTACAGCTGATATACGAAAAATGGGGTGACAGATTCCCTTTAAAATTTTGCACTGGCGCCGTACGGCACCATTTTACTGAGGCCCACCATTAGGCTATGTGCACACGTTGCGGATTTAGATGCGGATCCGCAGCATTTTTTGGATGCGCGTATTCACATCAAATCCACAGTGTAGTGCACAGCCAATGTTAATGAATGGGAAATGGAGATTTGTTGTGATTTGTTGTTTTTATTATGCATCATGTTAATTCTTTGCGGATCTGCAGCGTT
>JARQOD010009475.1:0-31225 GCA_033576555.1 Oophaga sylvatica
AGGTATAGGTAACAAATGGCAATGATTCTAACAAATAGATAGCAGCATATTAAGGAAATATGTACCCATGGGGTGCCAAAGAAAAAAGGTCACAGTGGAACCAATATTACATGTAAAACTGAGGGCCCAGGATATCATGCAATAATACATAAAGTGCATAGTGAATACATTAAGCCATTCTTAAAAAGGTATAGAGGTAGCAGAGGGTATGCAGGGGATGGTGAGTGCCCCGACGCGCGTTTCACAACAACAAAGTGTCGCTTCCCTTGGGGGAGCTGGTGTATTCTAACCAGATGCGGCATCATTGTATATTCCGCCTGGGTTTCATTAAACATAAATATTTGGGACTATATGTGTTTCTATGTATACAAACATGCATATATGTTTCCTTAGGTCTATTTTTTATTCATTGTGCACATATATAGGTAGTTACTTCCCCACATCTGTCCTATATTTGTTAACCCCATCTCTGACTGCTCATTATAATATATTACGATCCTCCACTTATCGCTGAGCCATGGAACGCAACACGATATTGCTTCCTCATTCTCATGGAACACATATGAGTGGCACTAACACTGTGATATGTCACTTCCGGTGACGGACTTCCTGGCAGTGGCTGGAGTATTCTTCCCGCCCACAGCACTCTTTGTTATGAATGTGCTAGAGATGGTTTCTGAGCAGAGGCTCCATCTGGTGGTTACAGACAGTACTGAACCTTTCAGCGAAGGATTGGCAATCTGGGATCACGGATTGGTCTGATATAAGGGAGGTTCCCTCCCATAATGGTTGTCGGTGATCAATTGTTTTTGTCTCAATTGTGGTTCCTGGTTCATTTGGAAGTTTGCTGGAGCCTTGCCTGCATCTCCTGCTTTCAGATAAGATATTTTTTGCTTTTCTTTTTGTGCTTGCTTTTAGCATTGTTTTCTGCACTTTTGTGGAGGTCAGCCAGGTCCCCTCCTGGGGCCTGAGCTCCTCACAGTTTATCTGCAGCCACTGTTATTTGCTCTTTTGCTTTTTCCTGTTTTTTCAGCAGCTGCGGCTTGGTTTTTGTTCACACTGAGATCTGATTTATTGGGTGGCGAGATCGTGTGATCTCAGTATTTTTGTAATCAGAATTGTTGGATTTTTGTAGGGTTTTCTGGGTTGCAGAAAGTAATCTCTCCTGTCCTATCCTATTTAGTCAGCTTGTGGCCCCAGCATTTGCTCAGTCTATTTTCTGCCTATGTTTGTATTTTCATCTTGTCTAACCGCCATTATATGTACACACATACAGCAGCCCTGCCCTGCCCTGCCCTAGGCTCTGTTTGATTGTGCACCTGTGTCTGGGCCTGTTTCACCCTTCATCTGTGGTTGCTGGTTTGGCAGTTAAGAAGTCAGATCTGAAATGTCCATCTCCGGACCTGGTCGGCTTTTACCTGCGCTTGCCTTATTGGCACCATGGGAGTGATTCAGCAATGCTTCAGGTACTTTTGCAGTTTTTTTTCAGGTCTTGCTTTTAATACATTTAGAGGCCGTAATGGCACAGCAAATATAAAAAAAACGTAGAATAGGACTGCCCCATATGAGAATGCCTTGTCATGGCGGGGTGGCTCAAGGAATTGATCAATTATTTGTCAAATGTCTCATTTTTAAAAACAGGTAGAAACCAATATGTGCATATGCACTTTATGTATTGCATGCTGACCAGCGCTGGCTTCTCCCCCCTTTTTTGCTTGACAACTCTTTAACCCCTCAAGGATTACCATTCCTGAGGAGACCTCAACATTTACTTTTTTCTCTTACATACTGTAGGTAGTCATATTCTACCATTAATCCTCCATATAGGCTCCTCTGGGACATGACCGTAAGCGGTGTGTATTTACATCCTCAGCTTTATTCTTATTGGTCCTGATCTGTAGCACTCATGAACACTACAGTCATGGCCAAAAGTTTTGAGAATGACACAAATATTATATTTTCACATGATCTGCTGCTCTCTGGTTTTTATGTGTGTTTGACAGATGTTTTTATCACAGACAGAAATATAATTGCAAACATATGAGTAACAAAAGCTTATATTGACAGTTAGAATGAGTTAATGCAGCAAGTCAATATTTGCATTGTTGACCCTTCTTCTTCAGGACCTCTGCAATTCTCCCTGGCATGCTCTCAATCAACTTCTGGACCAAATCCTGACTGATAGCAGTCCATTCTTGCACAATCAATGCTTTCATTTTGTCAGAATTTTTAGGTTTTTGTTTGTCCACCCGTCTCTTGATGATTGACCACAAGTTCTCAATGGGATTAAGATCTGGGGAGTTTCCAGGCATTTGACCCAAAATCTCTGTTTTGTTCCCTGAGCCATTTAGTTATCACCTTTGCTTTATGGCAAGGTGCTCCATCATGCTGGAAAAGGCATTGTTGATCGCCAAACTGCTCTTGGAGGGTTGGGAGAAGTTGCTCTTGGAGGACATTCTGGTACCATTCTTTATTCATGGCTGTGTTTTTAGGCAAGACTGTGAGAGAGCCGATTCCCTTGGCTGAGAAGCAACCCCACACATGAATGGTTTCAGGATGCTTAACAGTTAGCATGAGACAAGACTGGTGGTAGCGCTCACCTTGTCTTCTCCGAATGAGGCGTTTTCCTGATGTCCCAAACAATCGCAAAGGGGATTCATCAGAGAAAATAACTTTACCCCAGTCCTCAGCAGTCCACTGCCTGTACCTTTTGCAGAATATCAGTCTGTCCATGATGTTTTTTCTGGAGAGAAGTGGCTTCTTTGCTGCCCTCCTTGAGACCAGGCCTTGCTCCAAGAGTCTCCGCCTCATAGTGTGTACAGATGCACTCACACCTGCCTTCTGCCATTCCTGAGCAAGCTCTGCACTGCTGGTAGCCCGATCCCGCAGCTGAAACACTTTTAAGAGACGGTCGTGGCGCTTGCTGGTCTTTCTTGGGCGCCCTGGAGCCTTTTTGGCAACAATGGAACCTCTCTCCTTAAGTTCTTGATGATGCGATAGATTGTTGACTGAGGTGCAATCTTTCTAGCTGCGATACTCTTCCCTGTTAGGCCATTTTTGTGCATTGCAATGATGACTGCACGTGTTTCTTTAGAGATAACCATGGTTAACAGAAGAGAAACAATGATGCCAAGCACCAGCCTCCTTTTAAAGTGTCCAGTGGTGTCATTCTTACTTAATCATGACAGATTGATCTCCAGCCATGTCCTCATCAACACCCACACCTGTGTTACTGGAGCAATCACTGAAAAGAGGTTAGCTGGTCCTTTTAAGGCAGGGCTGCAATGATGTTGAAATGTGTTTTGGGGGATAAAGTTCATTTTCTAGCCAAATATTGACTTTGCAAGTAATTGCTGTTAAGCTGATCACTCTTTATAACATTCTGGAGTATATGCAAATTGCCATTAGAAAAAGTGAAGCAGTAGACTTTGTAAAAATTAATATTTGTGTCATTCTCAAAACTTTTGTCCATGACTGTAGTCTTCCTTGGTGCTTGTGGTAGTCTTGTACGATTAAATAGGCAACATGACATTTTCCGGGAAGTATGAGAGGTAATTTCTCCACAAACTCCATGTTAGGTTCTTTGAGTCGACTTCCTACTCTCCGCAGGCCGTTGTTGTCGATGAATGGGTCGAATTTTCTCAATATGCTGCTTGCCGGTATTGGAGCTTTGTTAATAAGACATTGGATTTCCGCAAAGTAGGTTTCTCTTTGAACAGTGAGGATGATGTGGTTTCTGGAAAATTCTAAGTCGGAGGTAACATAGGTTTTTTTACAAAGATGCGATACGCAACGGATGCCGATTAGCGGGGGGGAGAGAGAGAGAAAACGCCGCCCTCCTGACCTGACCACCGTGATTGACAGGGAAAAACCGAAGTTTACAAAGGTATTTTGATATGAAAACGGGGGTATCAGGATATATGATACCTACCGTTAGCTTTGTTAAGGGACGCACTATTCAGCCATATCTTTATCTGATATGGCAATTTTGGGGTGACCGATTCCCTTTAAGAGGGGCCTGGGGGCAGAACCAGAGTGCTTAGTGGAATTGCCCTAACTTCCATACCGGGGATCCCTTTAAGAGAGGCCTGGGGTCAAAACCAAAGCGCAGGATGGATTTGCCCTGACTTCCATATCGGAGATCACTTTAAGATGTGCCTATCGGATGGAGGATGTGTGATGGGGATATGTGCACGGGAGCAGGTGATTCATTTCGGTCATGTGCTCTCTGCTTCTGTCTGGGGGGGGCAGTCAATGCCTGGGAGCTTATGTTCCCGGGGATGCTAGATTTCTCCCACATGGTCAGTGTCAGCTGAGGTGTTGTCGTGGAGTGAGAAAACTGTTGCTCAGCTTCTATTAAACAGGTCTGGTGAAATGAAAGATGCTTAGGGATTGGTTGCAAGGAAAACTGTTGCTCATATCAACCAATCACAGCTCAGCTTCTTTTAAACAGCTCTGATTAAATGTAAGATATTCCGTGATTGGTTGGTGATACCCACACACACACATACACACATTCAATTTTATATATATAGATGGTAAAGGGGTTTTTCGGTGTTAGAAAACTCCTGTCTACTGGCAGCTGTTTGCTGTAAAAAACAAACAAACTGTGCTATAATCACCATCCCTGAGTCCAACATTGAATTTCTGTTGCTGCTCCTAGTGTCTGGTATTCTCTGCTGCTCTGACATCATGTTGACAGCGCTGCAGCTCATCAGTGAGCTTAGCTGCTCTGAGCTGTCAAATCAGGATAGAGCTGTAGAGCTCAGTTACTGGCTGCAGCAGTATCGACGTGTCATCAGCACTGCAGACAAGAAAAGACACTGGGAGCAGCGGCAAAGACTTCAAGTTGGACCCAGGGAGGGTGAGAGAAGAAAAAATGCAACAAGATAAGAGGAAATCAGAAATGCAACTAAGGCTGCTTTCACACATCAGTTTTTTTGTGTCAGGCGCGATCCGGCCTTTTTTTTTAATACTGGATGCGGCGAACGGACATGCCGGATCCGGTGTTTTTAACATTGACTAAATATAGCGCCGGATCGCGCCGCATGTACCTACGTTTCGTCAGTTTTCTGCCGGATCCGGTGTCTGGTTTATTTCCGGCGTCTAGGAAAAACGTCTACTGTAACGTTTTTTGTCTCCGGACAAAAAGCCGGAAGTGCCGGATCCGGCGCTTCCGGCCTTTTCCACAATGGAAGTCTATGAGCGCCGCAATGCGCCGCATCTGGCAAAAACCTGATCCGGTGGCCTGATCTGTTTTTTTGTCTGAGAATGTTAATTAGCCCAGCCAGAAGCAAACCTATATATACCACGCCAGTGGGACACTCTGCCACATGCCATGCAAGCATCAAGAGAGAGCCATCAGCAAATTTTCCAGGATTTTGACCATGCAACACCAGCATCCATCCAAATGGAGTCCGGGGACCACCGAGATGTTGGAGCGGAGGATACGGGAGCAAACGCCAGATGGTAAATATCACACACCCCATGATACTATGCGTGTATTTTATGTATTTGCATTGTTGTATACTTTGTGGGTTGTGCTTTAATACAATGTGGTTATTGCTATCTTCTGTTTTGGCGTACTTGTATACTATGTGGGTAGTGCTTAATACTATGTGGGTATTGCTATATTCTGTTTTGGCATACTTGTATACTATGTGAGTAGTGCTTAATACTATGTGGGTATTGCTATATTCTGTTTTGGCGTACTTGTATACTATGTGGGTAGTGCTTAATATATGTGGGTATTGCTATATTCTATTTTGGCGTACTTGTATACTATGTGGGTAGTGCTTAATACAATGTGGTTATTGCTATATTTGTTTGTATTTTGGTATGCTTAATCATGTGGGTATTGCTTATTTGTTTGCTACTTGTATACTATGTGGGTAGTGCTTAATACAATGTGGTTATTGCTATATTCTGTTTTGGCGTACTTGTATACTATGTGGGTAGTGCTTAATACTATGTGGGTATTGCTATATTCTGTTTTGGCGTACTTGTATACTATGTGGGTAGTGCTTAATACTATGTGGGTATTGCTATATTCTGTTTTGGCGACTTGTATACTATGTGGGTAGTGCTTAATACAATGTGGTTATTGCTATATTCTGTTTGCGTACTTGTATACTATGTGGGTAGTGCTTATATACAATGTGGTTATTGCTATATTCTGTTTGGCGTACTTATATACTATGTGGGTAGTGCTTAATACAATGTGGTTGTTGCTATATTCTGTTTTGGCGTACTTGTATACTATGTTGGTAGTGCTTAATACTTTGTGGGTATTGCTATATTCTGTTTTGGCGTACTTGTATACTATGTGGTAGTGCTTAATACTATGTGGGTATTGCTATATTCTGTTTTGGCGTACTTGTATACTATGTGGGTAGTGCTTAATACAATGTGGTTATTGCTATATTGTTTTGGCTACTTGTATACTATGTGGTGTATGTTGGCTTAATACTATTGTGGTACTGTGTATTGCTATATTCTGTTTTGGCGTACTTGTATACTATGTGAGTAGCGCTTAATACTATGTGGGTATTGCTATATTCTGTTTTGGCGTACTTGTATACTATGTGGGTAGTGCTTAATACAATGTGGTTATTGCTATATTATGTTTTGGCCTACTTGTATACTATGTGAGTAGTGCTTAATACTATGTGGGTATTGCTATATTCTGTTTTGGCGAACTTGTATACTATGTGTAGTGTTTAATACAATGTGGTTATTGCTATATTCTGTTTTGGCGTACTTGTATACTATGCGTGTATTGCTATATACTGTGTTGGCATAGTAGTATACAATGTGGGTAGTGCTATATACTGTTTTTGCATTGATGTATACTATGCGTGTATTGCTATATACTGTGTTGGCATAGTAGTATACAATGTGGGTAGTGCTATATACTGTTTTGGCATAGATGTATACCATGCGTGTATTGCTATATACTGTGTTGGCATAGTAGTATACAATGTGGGTAGTGCTATATACTGTTTTTGCATTGATGTATACTATGCGTGTATTGCTATATACTGTGTTGGCATAGTAGTATACAATGTGGGTAGTGCTATATACTGTTTTGGCATAGAAGTATACTATGCATGTATTGCTAAATACTGTGTTGGCATAGTTGTATACTATGTGGTTATTGATATATACAGTGTTGCCTTTTTTGTCTATTATGTTGGTATTGCTGTATGCTATGAGGGTAGTGCTATACTGTGAAAATATCATAATTCATCCTGAATTCAGCAACAATATTTGATTGGATCGATGTATCATGTACAGTTAGGTCCATAAATATTTGGACAGAGACAACATTTATCTAATTTTGGTTCTAGACATTACCACAATGAATTTGAAACAAAACAAATCAGATGCAGTTGAAGTTCAGACTTTCAGCTTTCATTTGAGGGTATCCACATTAAAATTGGATGAAGGGTTTAGGAGTTTCAGCTCCTTAACATGTGCCACCCTGTTTTTAAAGGGACCAAAAGTAATTGGACAATTGACTCCAAGGCTATTTCATGGACAGGTGTGGGCAATCCCTTCATTATATCATTCTCAATTAAGCAGATAAAAGGGCTGGTGTTGATTTGAGATGTGGTGTTTGCATTTGGAAGGTTTAGCTGTGAAGGAAACATGCGGTCAAAGGAGCTCTCCATGCAGGTGAAACAAGCTATCCTTAAGCTGCAAAAAACAGAAAAAACCCATCCGAGAAATTGCTACAACTTTAGGAGTGGCAAAATCTACAGTTTGGTACATTCTGAGAAAGAAAGAAAGCACTGGTGAACTCATCAATGCAAAAAGACCTGGGCGCCCACGGAAGACAACAGTGGTGGATGATCGCAGAATACTCTCCATGGTGAAGAGAAACCCCTTCACAGCAGCCAACCAAGTGAACAACACTCTCCAGGAGGTAGGCGTATCAATATCCAAATCTACCATAAAGAGAAGACTGCATGAAATTAAATACAGAGGGTTCACTGCACGGTGCAAGCCACTCATAAGAATCAAGAATAAAAAGGCTAGGCTGGACTTTGCTAAAAAACATCTAAAAAAGCCAGCACAGTTCTGGAAGAACATTCTTTGGACAGATGAAACCAAGATCAACCTCTACTAGAATGATGGAAAGAGAAAAGTATGGCGAAGGCGTGGTACAGCTCATGATCCAAAGCATACCACATCATCTGTAAAACATGGCGGAAGCAGTGTGATGGCTTGGGCATGTATGGCTGCCAGTGGCACTGGGTCACTAGTGTTTATTGATGATGTGACACAGGACAGAAACAGCCGAATGAATTCTGAGGTATTCAGAGCCATACTGTGTGCTCAGATCCAGCCAAATGCAGCCAAACTGATTGGTCGTCATTTCATACTACAGATGGACAATGACCCAAAACATAAAGCCAAAGCAACCCAGGAGTTTATTAAAGCAAAGAAGTGGAATATTCTTGAATGGCCAAGTCAGTCACCTGATCTCAACCCAATTGAACATGCATTTCACTAGTTAAAGACTAAACTTCAGACAGAAAGGCCCACAAACAAACAACAACTGAAAACCACCGCGGTGAAGGCCTGGCAGAGCATCAGAAAGAGGGAAACACAGTGTCTGGTGATGTCCATGAGTTCAAGACTTCAGGCAGTCATTGCTAACAAAGGGTTTTCAACCAAGTACTAGAAATGAACATTTTATTTACAATTATTTAATCTGTCCAATTACTTTTGGTCCCTTTAAAAACAGGGTGGCACATGTTAAGGAGCTGAAACTCCTAAACCCTTCATCCAATTTTAATGTGGATACCCTCAAATGAAAGCTGAAAGTCTGAACTTCAACTGCATCTGATTTGTTTTGTTTCAAATTCATTGTGGTAATGTCTAGAACCAAAATTAGATAAATGTTGTCTCTGTCCAAATATTTATGGACCTAACTGTATATGATGATTGTGTCCATGTATTCATTGCAATTTTTTTCTATTTATTCCACAGCAGAGGACATCATCGGAGGCAGGAGGCTGAGACTGCACCACCACCAGATGACAGTCAAGCAGGAGAACAGCAGCGTGACATTGCATCATACATCAGACGGTAAATATCTCACACCCCAAAACCACAAATGGAACTTTTGTCTTTCAGCACGGGCCATGATTATATTCATGTATTCTTGGCAATTTTTTTCTATTTATTCCACAGCAGAGGACATCATCGGAGGCAGGAGGCTGAGACTGCACCACCACCAGAAGATAGTCAAGCAGGAGAACAGCAGCGTGACATTACATCATACATCAGACGGTAAATATCTCACACCCCAAAACCACAAACGGAACTTTTGTCTTTCACCACGGGCCATGATTGAATTCATGTATTCATTGCAATTTTTTTCTATTTATTCCACAGCAGAGGACATCATCGGAGGCAGGAGGCTGAGACTGCACCACCACCAGATGATAGTCAAGCAGGAGAACAGCAGCGTGACATTGCATCATACATCAGACGGTAAATATCTCACACCCCAAAACCACAAACGGAACTTTTGTCTTTCAGCACGGGCCATGATTGAATTCATGTATTCATTGCAATTTTTTTTCTATTTATTCCACAGCAGAGGACATCATCGGAGGCAGAGGCTGAGACTGCACCACGACCAGATGATAGTCAAGCAGGAGAACAGCAGCGTGTCATTGCAGCATCCAGCAGACGGTAAATATCTCACACCCCATAACCCCAAACAGAACTTTTGTCTTTCAGCACGGGCCATGATTGTATCCTTTTTTTTTTTTTTTTTATTACACAGCAGAGGACAGCATCGGAGGCCGGAGGCTGCTACAGCACCACCACCAGATGACACTGAAGCTGGAGAGCAGCGTGACATTGCAGCATCCAGCAGACGGTAAATATCACACACCCCATAACCCCAAACGGAACTTTTGTCTTTCAGCACGGGCCATGATTGTGTCCATGTATTCATTGACCTTTTTTTTTCTGTTTACTGCACAGCAGACAACCAGCACAGGTACCCATGGAATACGGCCGGCAGCAGGACAGTAGTTCTTCTGGGAGCCCTCCCACTCATCGGCAGCGTTCAGCGGTATTTTTAAAAAAATATATTTCCACAATCCATCTTTTTTTAATTTTTTTTTTTTTTTTCACAATCCATCTCTTGGATATATTTATTTAATTTTTTTTTTCTTTCACAATGCATCTTTGGTATATGTATTAATGTTTTTTTAAAAAAATTACAGGAATCTGAAGCTGAGGAGCTCCCAGAAGGACGGGGTGGACAGATACCCGGAGTGGGCTCACAATTCGTAAGTTTCCTGCATCCATCACTGCAACACAACATCACACTACACACAACACATCCCTAAAAAAAAAACACTGGACACAACCGAAAACCAACATAAAAGAAACTGAATTTTTATTTTTTTTCAGTCTTCCGCACCTGTGGCTTCAAGAGGTCCTCGCAGTGCCTCCCAGAGTCGACGTGAACAACGCGGCGGTCTACAACCTGTAATTATTATTATTTTTTTTTTATTAAATTTGCACTGTTTTTTGTTACTTAATGTATTTTTTTTTCTCATTTTACTTTAGGCTTCACAGCGTGGTCCCGACTCAGACGGTGAGGAGGGGATTGATGTGGACCTACTAATTGATCTGATCAGAGAGCGGGAGCCGCTGTGGAACATGGGGGACCGCCGCCATTCGGATCAGATAGTGACCCGTCGGCTCTGGGATGAAGTCTGTTCCCAACATGTTGGCTACTGGGAGGACCTTGAAGCTCGGTCACAGTCTAAAATGCGTAAGTATATACAGTTCAGTAGGGCTGCTGGATTTAAAGCAGTGTTTCCACAACTAAAGTCCTCATGAACCCCAAGGGTTCATGTTTTTAGGATTTCCTTTGGTACAACACTATGGAAATCCTGAAAACATGACCCGTGGGGGACATGAGGACTGTAGTTTGGGAAACACTTATGTTGTATACTAACCAATTTGTGCTATCTCGTTTCAGGGGAGAGAATTGTGAAGCGGTGGCGGTCTATCAGGTATCGCTTCAAGAAGGAGTTCAACAAAGAGATGCGGCCTCGAGTGGTTCTTCAGGATGCCAGAGCAAATACAAATACGCGAGAGCCCTGGCGGTCCTGCGGGAAACTATGAAAAAAACGTGAGCACAACCTGAATAAATGTGCTTTAAAGTAAGTTCCACATGGTCTATATGAAAGCTTAAGCACCAACTTAATTTTTAAGCCCAAGTTGGTCCCGAAAAACTTCACAGATACACTTATTTTTTAAGAAAGTCTCTAAAGGGGTGCTGCCCGAATTGCTTTTCTACTTATAAATGCTCAGAGAATACAAATTTAACCCTCGGTTGCCAGACTCGAGCCTGCTAGCCATGAAGTGGGCTTTCTGCGGGAACATGTCACCAGAGGAATATCAAAAGGAATGTTTACATGGGCTAACTACATTTTTTCACGCCAGGCCATTTAAATCACAGTAAGTAATGTATTTTCTCTTTATTCCACAGCACGGTGACCAGCACTCGGGCCCAAGAGTTGGGCCTTCTGGGCGATCCTGAGAGACCACGAGGACACTTTGACCCCCCGACCCATTGCACCACACGTGAGCCCTCTTTCCCCTCCACCAGCGCTGCAGCATCGTGGCCGAGTGCATTGCATGAGGCTGCTGGTCAAGAGATAGATTTCCCTTTACCCCACCCTTCTGCCCCTGCCACCTCTTGTACACCTGCGGCTACTGGGCGGCACCGCAGAGGGTCAGGAAAGGAACTATGCGCCCGAGTTCTTGCATTTGAATGCATCTTTTCAGAACTGCCTTAAAGTATCATCTGAACAAGTTGCCGCAGGTATTCATCAGATAACCTCCGCAGTTTCGGAGGTAAAGACACTTCTGCAAAACATACATTCGGAAGCAAGAGCATCACCAAATCACAGCTTTTTTAAGTCTGTGGCGGAGCGCATAGATCCGCTATCTCTTGACCAGCAGATGTATGTAATGCATACATGCCACGCTGCTGTAGTGCAGGTTCTCTCCTATCCTCCTCCATCCACCCCAGTCGTTCCTCCACCTCCCCCCCCTCCAGCCACCGTCCCTCCTCCCCCTCCTATTCAGTATCAGCCACCTCCCCAGTTCAAGCAACCTCCCTACTATCACCACCTCCCCAGTACGAGCCACCTTCCCAAATACAGCCACCTTCCCAAATACAGCCACCTTCCCAACTCCAGCCACCTTCCCAACTCCAGCCACCTTCCCAACTCCAGCCACCTCAACTACAGCCACCTCAACAACTACAGCCACCTCCCCAACTTAAGCTATCTCTCACCAACTACAGCCACCTCACCAACTCCAGTCCCCTCAACAACTCCAGTCACCTATCCAGTACCAGCAACCTCCCCAGTACCAGCCACCTACCCCATACCAACCACCTACCCCGTACCACACTCCCACCTTTTACCAATCTCCTTCCCCCTTCCAATTCCCTACCATATCACCTGCTCCTCCAGTCCCTGCCCCACCCTCCACTCCACCACCCATCACCGATTCTGCCTCCAACTTGTCCTCCCATTCTTTAACTCTTTCCACCCCTTCACCTCTTACTGTTCCTTCCCCACCAGCATCCCAGTCCTCTCTACACACTCCCACGGTCGAAGTGTCCCGCAGACCCTTCAATAGTATGTTCACCCCACACTACACTACGTTGTAACGTATTCAACATTTTTTAAAAAAAGACAATCAGTCATTTTATGCAAAATTAAAAATTTTATTAAAGAAATTTTTCAAGTAAAATTTAACAAACTGGTTTAAAAAAATGGGTCAATAAAAGTTGAATTGGTTGATTAAAATTTTGTCTGTCATTTCTTTCTAATGTAACATATTATGTAAGGTTACATCTGTAAAAATAAAGATTAAGTACAGTAACAAGGTAAAAGACAGTAACATTACATATATTTAGGGTATAACAAACACAAACATAACATAGAGAAAAAAAAACAAGTTACAGTACATTACTTTGGTTACAGTAATCACCAATTTCTCAAACACGGTCATCCTGCTAGTCTACTAGTCCTTCTGGTGAAATAAAATATTCTGCAAATCTGTCCCTCTTCCTTGAAACAGCCACTGAACTGCGAATGCTATTATTCTGATAATCGTGTAATGTGGTTTCTTGCAAGTGGTCCTCAAAGGTAAACTGTTCTTTGCAATATCACAAAATTATGCAGGACCACGCAGGCTTTAATGACTTCGTCCACAGTGTCAGTCTTCAAATTTATGACTGTCAATAGTACACGCCACTTTGCAGTCAGGATTCCAAACGTGCACTCCACCATTCTTCTAGCTCTTGTGAGCCTGTAATTAAAAATACGTTTTGTATGGGTCAGTCCTCTGCTGGCATAAGGTTTTAATAGATGTTCAGAGAGCCGGAATGCCTCATCACCAACACACACATACGGCATAGGTGGCCCAGTGGTTTGAGGCAGCGGCCTAGGGGCTGGGAAATGGAAGGTGTTCCCATACAGTCGACGTCCCATCACAGAAAGTTTGAACACCTGGGAATCATTAGATCGTCCATATGCCCCAATGTCCACAGCTATGAACTTGTATTCTGCATCAGCGATGGCCATCAGGACAACCGAGAAATATTTCTTATAATTAAAATATTTGGATCCTGTTCCCGCTGGCTTCACAATCCGGACATGTTTCCCATCAACAGCTCCAAGACAATTAGGAAACTGGCAGATCTGTTGGAACTTCTCCGCAATTTCCATCCACCGTTGTGTAGTCGGTTCAGGCATAAATTCAGAGACCAAACAGTCCCACAGTGCACGGCAGGTGTGCTTGATGATGGCCGATATGGTAGAGATTCCCAGTCTAAATTGAAAATGTAGTGAGGAGAGCAATTCTCCACTTGCAAGGAATCTGTAAACAAAAAGAAAAAAACATTTTGCTCACAATCACAGCATTACATCGCAGAACTCAGGTATAAGAATTGGAGATACGCCAAAACAGAATATAGCAATACCCACATTGTATTAAGCACTACCCACATAGTATACAACTATGCCAACACAGTATATAGCAATACACGCATAGTATACATCAATGCCAAAACAGTATATAGCACTACCCACATTGTATACTATGCCAACACAGTATATAGCACTACCCACATAGTATACAAGTACGCCAAAACAGAATATAGCAATACCCACATTGTATTAAGCACTACCCACATAGTATACAACTATGCCAACACAGTATATAGCACTACCCACATAGTATACAACTATGCCAACACAGTATATAGCAATACACGCATAGTATACAACAATGCCAAAACAGTATATAGCACTACCCACTTTGTATACTATGCCAACACAGTATATAGCACTACCCACATAGTATAAACCACGCGCCTGGCGGCGCGCGAATTTTGCCACTTTTTTCACCGCTGTGATATCTCTTTAACAATAAGAGCATGGAAGAGGCTAGGAGCCATGTGGTGAGTTGCATTTCTTGCTACATGTTCACAGATTTACCAGTGGAAAAGCCATATTTCACATGCCACAAATGCAAGCTTGTGTCCATGTTGGAGGAAAAGTTGCGAAATCTAGAAGAGAGGTTATCTACATTGAAGATCATTAAGGAAGATGAAGAGTTCTTAGACAAAGCAGAATTATCTCTTCATGGTGCAGAAAGAGAAGCACCTGAAGAAACCGAGGAATGGAAGCATGTGACCCAGAGAAGCAGGAAGATCGTGAAGCAGTCAGCACCCATACTGCTCAGGAACCAGTACCAGGATGTCACACAGGAGAATGTTGAAGAAATACCTCAGGATAAGATTTTGCCCACAAAGAGCAACCTTGTAAGCCCTCAGAGTCCTCCCGAATGGAGAAAGAAAACTGTTGTGATGAAGAAACGGAGAGTTGTTGTCATGGGGGATTCCCTGTTGAGAGGAACAGATGCTGCTATCTGCAGACCGGATATAACCTCAAGAGAAATGTGCTGTCTTCCAGGTGCAAAAATTAAAGATGTGTCTGACAGGATATCAGGACTCTTCAGACCTAAAGATGACTACCCATTCCTGCTAATACATGTGGGGACAAATGACACCACAAGAAGTGACCTGGAAACCATCTGCAGTGACTTTGAAAACTTAGGAAAGAAAGTGAAAGAACTGGGAGCGCAGGTGGTCTTCTCTTCCATCCTTCCAGTGCATGGCCATGGAACAAGGAGGTGGAATAAGATTCTGCAGGTGAACAACTGGCTACGTCGATGGTGCCGTCAGCAAGGATTTGGATTTCTGGATCACGGAGTGAATTACCTATACGATGGACTACTTGCTAGAGATGGGGTGCACCTTACGAAGACTGGAAAACATGTATTTGGAGGTCGCCTTGCTACACTCATCAGGAGAGCTTTAAACTAGAACAATGTGGGAAGGGAAGCAAAACGCCAGAAAAAGCCATACACCTGACAAATGCTATTGAGAACTCGGCTATTAGAAGTGGAAAGGAAGAACGAAGACAAAACAATCTAAATAGTAAAAATATTGGAGGAAGAGAAACCAATCACAAACTAAAATGTTTTTATACAAATGCACAAAGCATGGGGAACAAACAAGGAGATTTGGAACTACTAACGCAGGAGAAGAAGTATGATGTCATTGGAATCACTGAAACTTGGTGGGACGATACACATGATTGGAATACAAGGCTAGAAGGATACAACTTATTTGCAAGAAACAGACTTGATAAACGAGGAGGAGGTGTCGCATTGTATGTTAGGAAAGCGTATATCTGCACAGAGATTGACGCTTCAGAGATTGGGAGTTCTGTGGAAACTGTTTGGGTAAGAATACAAGGACAGAACAATGGAAAGGACACCATTGTAGGCATTTACTACAGGCCGCCAATGCAAGCTGAAGATATGGATGAACTCTTTATGCATCAAATGGCCAAGTTCTCCAAAAAATATGACATAGTGGTCATGGGAGATTTCAACTATCCAGACATTTGTTGGGAATCTCTCTCAGGAAAAACTAACAGGTCAAGGAAATTCTTATCCTCTCTTGCTGACAACTTTATCTTTCAAAAGGTAGAGGAGAAAACAAGGGGATCTGCTACCTTGGATCTAATCCTTACAAACAGGGAGGAAATGGTTGAGGAGGTAAGAGTGGCTGGGACCCTAGGAGGTAGTGACCATGCTATTTTAGAATTTTGGATAACAAGAGGAGGAAGACCTGTGAAGACTCAGACGTCAAGGTTAGATTTCAGAAAGGCAGATTTTAAGGGACTCAGAAAGAGAATTGGAGGGATCCAATGGCTGGATATCCTTAAGGACAAAAATGTCCAGGAAGAATGGGACATCTTGAAAAATGAGATTCTCAAAGCACAATCGTTAACAATTCCAAAAAGAGGGAAGAATGGGAAGCATTTAAGGAAACCAGGATGGATGAACACAGAACTGAAACACATGCTAAAAAGGAAGAAAGAAATGTTTATCAAATGGAAAGAGGGAGGCATATCTAAAGAAGAATATAATGCCATCTGCAGAACCTGCAGGGCACAAATCAGATTATCTAAAGCTGACAATGAATTAAGGCTTGCAAGAGATGTCAAAAGCAACAAAAAAGGATTTTGGGGATACGTCAAAAGTAAAAAAAAAGTCAAAGATGCTATAGGATTTTTACAGGATGAAAATGATGAAATGGTAAGAAAGGATGTTGAGAAGGCTGAACTTTTAAATTCCTATTTTGCATCTGTTTTCTCTCAGAAAGGAAATGTAACATCAACTGATCTTCACTGTCCTATTAAAGGAATAGAAGAATCCAGGATATCTATAAACAGAAAAACAGTGAGGAAACACTTAGCTAACCTAAATGAATTCAAGTCTCCAGGTCCAGATGAATTACACCCCAGAATACTGAAGGAGATAGCGGAAGAAATTCTTGAACCACTGTCCATAATCTTTGAAAATTCTTGGAGAACAGGAGAAGTCCCAGAAGACTGGAGAAGAGCAAATGTTGTTCCTATCTTCAAAAAGGGGAAGAAGGTGGACCTAGGGAACTACAGGCCGGTGAGTCTGACTTCTATACCAGGAAAAATCTTTGAACAAATTATTAAAGAACATGTATCTAAGTATCTGCATAAGAATGAAGTGATTAAACAGAGTCAGCATGGGTTTGTAACTAATAAGTCATGTCAGACTAACTTAATTTCCTTCTATGACAGAATCACTGACTGGGTGGATCAGGGAAATGCTGTAGATATAGTATATCTTGACTTCAGCAAAGCATTTGACAAAGTATCTCACACAATCCTTATTGAAAAAATGACTAAGTATGGAATGGACAAGGCAACTGTTAGGTGGATTCATAACTGGCTTAGTGATCGGACTCAAAGAGTGGTCGTAAATGGCTGCACATCCAGTTGGAAGAATGTCTCAAGTGGGGTACCACAGGGCTCTGTTTTGGGCCCTCTATTGTTCAACATCTTTATCAATGATTTAGATGAAGGAATTGAGGGTAAACTGATCAAATTTGCTGATGACACAAAGATAGGAGGGGTAGCTAATACTAGAGAAGAGAGAGAGAGGATTCAAAAAGATATAAATAAACTGGAGCAGTGGGCAGCAACTAACAGAATGGTTTTTAACAGGGAAAAATGCAAATTACTACATCTGGGAAATAAAAATGAAAAAAGCATATACAAAATGGGAGGAATAGGGCTAAGTAACAGCACATGTGAAAAAGACTTGGGTATACTAATTGATCACAGACTGAACATGAGTCAACAGTGTGATGCAGCAGCAAAAAAGGCAAATACAATTCTAGGATGTATCAACAGAAGCATACAGTCTAGATCACGTGAGTTCATTATTGCCCTCTACTCCTCTTTGGTCAGACCTCATCTGGAATACTGTGTCCAGTTTTGGGCACCACATTTTAAAAAAGACATCAACAAACTGGAGCAAGTTCAAAGGAGAGCCACCAGAATGGTGACCGGTCTGCAAACCATGTCCTATGAGGAACGGTTGCAGGATTTGGGAATGTTTAGCTTGCAAAAAAGAAGACTGAGAGGAGACTTAATAGCTGTCTACAAATATCTCAAGGGCTGTCACATTGTAGAAGGATCATCTTTATTCTCATTTGCACAAGGAAAGACTAGAAGCAATGGGATGAAACTGAATGGGAGGAGACACAGATTAGATATTAGAAAAAACTTCTTGACAGTTAGGGTGATCAAGGAGTGGAACAGGCTGCCACGAGAGGTGGTAAGTTCTCCTTCAATGGAAGTCTTCAAACAGAGGCTGGACAGACATCTGTCTGGAATGATTTAGAGAATCCTGCTTTGAGCAGGGGGTTGGACCAGATGACCCAGGAGGTCCCTTCCAACTCTACTATTCTATGATTCTATGATTCTATGATTCTACGCCAAAACAGAATATAGCAATACCCACATTGTATTAAGCACTACCCACATAGTATACAAGTACGCCAAAACAGAATATAGCAATACCCACATAGTATTAAGCACTACCCACATAGTATACAAGTACGCCAAAACAGAATATAGCAATAACCACATTGTATAAAGCACTACCCACATAGTATACAAGTACGCCAAAACAGAATATAGCAATGCTCACATAGTATTAAGCACTACCCACATAGTATACAAATACGCCAAAACAGAATATAGCAATAACCACATTGTATAAAGCACTACCCACATACCCACTGTAAGGTTTTTACTCACTCGGCTGCTTCAGAGGTAAATTAGGAGACACTTTCTTATACAAAAAGTCCTTAGGTTTATTGCTTCATAAACCACATAGTAACAGGCAATACAAATCTTCCATGTTTCAGCTCCTGCCTGGAGTCTCACTCCTCAGACACAGAGACCTCTCTGTAATGTCCCACCCGGGGCACATGGAAGTCTGTCCACACTGGCAGACTCCCACACACTCCCTCAGGTGCCAAACAAACTCCATTACATAGGCGTAACCCCGCCCATAGGTGAGGTCAGGATCACATGGTTAGGTCACCTGATCATGACCTCATCACAGGTCCTTCAGACACATACCATTACATACTGGCTTTATCCTAGGTATTCAGACACATACCCTTGGATGGGTTTGTAGGTGACTGGACCCACCCAGCTCTCCTAGTCACCTGGAAGCCTCCCAATATATAGTACAACTCTCAGCAATAGATCTGCTGAACTAAAACATATCCAGGCTTCCATCACAGGGCCACCCACCTCTGCGATACATAACGTCCATCCATCACATGCCTCCATGCATATCCCGAGGGCCATACACAGTGCCCCCTAGCTGCATCAGGGGTCATTACACCACATACCTCCCCCTCTGTTCAAACTTGTGGGGTTGAACACTTGTTACTCGACCAGAGATCCTTCTCGGTCGTCTCTGCCAGTCACACCGTCTCTCTAAGTCGGGCCCTGCTACTGATCTCTTTTGTAGGCGTCTGTCCTCCAACTTTGTCACATCTGTTGCTGACTCCCCCCTGTCAGACCACCCGCATCCCCAGCGGTCAGTACGGCATCGCAATTCTCTTGCACCCCTACGTCCTGTCTGGTCTGAGTCCTTTTCTTTTTGTCTACTACAGGGTCTCCTGCTTAGGTCACTCATCACTGAGCTAACTGAGGCATTACTACTTCTATCTCTTCCATCAGGCGACCTATTTCCTGTATTAGCTCCAGCTTGAGTACTTGAAGTCTTGAGCGAACCTCTTTGCCTCTCAATCCTACGGGTTGAAGGTGGCGGCCATCTTCTTTCCATTTTTTGTAGGTTTCTGTTGACCTGCTCCCTTTCAAGTCGTAGCTGCTCTACTTCTCTCAGGTATGACACACGATACTCGATGAGCATCCGGATATTCCCAAGGCTCTCCATGGATCCGACAATGAGGAACGGAACCATCCCGTCTTCACCCACGAGCCGGACTTCGTCATCAGCCGGAATCCTGACTCTCGTCACACCGGACTTATTCACCATCTCCTGCATCATTTTCCCAAGTCTTCCGATGACTTTCTTCACCAGTCCTCTGGGCACTTGAATGATGTCTTCCATTAATCCAAGCTGACTTTGAGTCTTTCTTGCTTGCTCCAGACGTCGAGTGGCGTCATGATTTCTCAACAGGATTATTTGCTTTGTGCGGAGACAATGCAGGTGCATGTCCCTCAGGATAGCCACTCGCTTCATTGTGACTTCCCTAGTCGACAGTATAACCAACTGCTTCTTCTTGGCACCCAGTTCACACTACATGCTTCCACCGCTTTTCTAAAGGCCTGATGTACATCCTCACTGGCGCAAGCTTCTTGCATGTCTTCGGGTACCTCTATTACACACTTGAAAAGCGATTTCTCCTTTTCCTGCACATGCGGTTGGACCTCCTCATCCTGAGCATCAGCGCAGTTCTCCAAGACCTCAGCATTTCTTGTGTGGCCATCTGTGTGGCACTTCGCTTGCTGTACTTCGTCTCCCGTGGACTTCTGGAGCTGGGCATTAGTCTCCTCCTGTATCTTGAGCATACGGAGAACTTTATCTCGCTCCTCTGCCAAGCTGACCCTGACCCTGACTCTTCCTCATCATTTCTCTTCTTAGAGGATGTAGCCTGTCCCGCCTTTCCGCGGCGACTGCGGCGAGAGGAAGATCGGACATTTTTACTCGGCTCCATGCTACTGCCCTCGCTTTCCCTTGCGGTCGAGTCACAGTCTGCACAAAAGTCACTCTCGGGGCCCCTCCCGTTACCCTCTAACTGGGTGTCCGTTCTAGAGGTCTTATCTACCACATCGTCATTGGTTCTACTGTCACACATTTCAGAGGACATCATGTCAGTAAGTCGGGCAGACCCACCCTTTCCTCCTGTGTCACCGTCTGACTCGTCAGTTTTGGGAGGTGTCACTGACCCAATGTCTGCCACTCCAACAGTAGAGAGGCCTCCCTCCTGCTGTAGAGGAACTCCCCTGTCCCACAAGTCAGAGAACAGTTTAGAGTCCCGGCCTACAACTACTGGACAAGCTAAGTTTGGAACCAAAGCTGCCCTAAGGCTATTACTGCTCCCGACCGTCTCTATAATCACACAGACCTCTACATAGTCTCTAGTGGACCCATGGATGCAGGCGACCTTGATCTTTCTTGTGGTTATAAAGTTATCAAGTGCAGTCCTCACTAGGGTCACCGAGCTTCTTGAATTGACCAGTCCGTGTACCTCCTCCTCACCATTCATTAGCAGGTTACACACACGAAGCCTCTCACCTGGAGGGTAATTCATATGACAAACTGGACATACATAACAATTTTGCCACGGGCAACAGTTCTCCGGCATCTCCCCTTTAACATTGGGATCCTCCACCCCCTTTTTGCCAACCGCCCCCTTTTGGGACTCCGCCCCCTTTTGGGCCATCATCCCCTTTTGGGTTGCCACCCCCTTTTGGGACTCCGCCCCCTTTTGGGCCATCCCCCTCCTTGGGTTATACACCGTGGACTCCCCCACGGCTCTACGAGACCCCAGTTCGCACAGACCCTTACGTCTCTTTTGGGCTGGTACTGTTCCTTTAAGAGGTCACCCTCTCGGGACCTCTGATGTCCTTCTGGTACCTCACCAGCTCCTGCTGGTACTGCCACCACCCGCCAGCACCTCCGGCTGCCACGCACAAGCCGCTGCTGCCTGTTACACGCGGTCCCAGCGCTGGCTCTGCACTCCGTTCTGCTCACTCACCTGTTCCTCTAGCTGTCCCTCTGCAGCAGTCTGCGCACGGGCTGGGGTCTCCTGTCCCATCTGCTCCTCGGCGTCCTGTGTCCTCCTTCTCTTCCTGGCACGCTGCTGGCAGGCCTCCAGATAGTCTGCTTAGGACTCGAGGCCGCGCCCACCGTCTCTCTTGAAGGGGCAGCGTGCATTTTTTAAAATAGCTAATTAACCAATGGCTGCGCACTCAGTACTATATCTGGTCACTCCACCATTAGGGGAGTGCCGGAGCAACGTGTTCTATCATTGCTACATCCGGTTCTGTTCCTGATCTGTCTGCGCTGCGTCTGCAGTCTCTGTGCTTAGCTGATACTGTTTGTCTCCTCAGATCATTGCTAACCCGTATCTGGCTAACCTGGACAATCTCGGCTATTACTGGCGCAATTGTCATCCCGTTCCACCATCAGCCATCTGTACCCGTGGACCGTGACAAGGTCACTGGAGCCAGCCTACTACCATCCGTTCGGGACCAGGACCTTACCCTTCTCCGTCAAGAACCCTCCACGGACTCTGTAAATACCTGTTACCCTTTTGGTCCCTCTGGGACAGCTGCCACGTGTCCGGGGTCTAACTGGAGGTAGCACCTGTGTCCTCCGGGTATTCCATTCTGGTCCTGTTCGAGGGGCCTTACTACGGGTACCCGGGGCTCACTAGTTACGCCCCCTTCGGAGCCCCCCGGACGCGGTCTCGAGGTTCCACATTAAAAAATAAAAACGAATGTGAACTTCACCACCTCTGCCTCCGCTTCCATTCATTACAGATTGCTCCGGCCATGGAACCCGCTGGATCCCAGAGATCTCCGACCACGGATCTGTGCCAGGAGGTGACCCGTTTGGGAGTTCAACAGGACAAGATCACGACTTGTCTACGCAGCTTGTCTACCCGCATGGATTCCTTAGGGTCCTCGTCTGCACCTGACTCTTCTATCAATAATCAGGTACCAGTTCCCATGGCAAGTCAAGGTCCCCGTCTGGCGGCTCCTACCCGTTTCCAGGGTGACCCTACTCTGTGTCGGGGTTTCCTCAATCAGTGCACTCTACACTTCGAAATCTTGGGGCATATGTTTGCTTCTGACCGAGCCAAGGTGGGCTTCATCATGTCACACCTGGGAGGAGAGGCCCTCGCCTGGCTAAACCCGCTATGGGAGAGAGGGGATCCGCTGGTTAACGATCTTCAATCTTTCCTAGAGGCTTTTCGCAGGACTTTCGATGAACCTGGTCGCACCACTTCGACTGCCTCAGCTCTGCTCCGCCTGCGCCAAGGTACTCTCACGGTAGCTCAGTATGCTGTTAAATTCCGCACCCTCTCGTCTGAATTATCGTGGAACAATGAGGCCCTGGTTGCTAACTTCTGGGAAGGCCTATCCGGAAGAATCAAGGATGAGCTGGCGGGACGGGACAGACCTACCCTCTTGGAAGAGCTAATATCCTTGGCAACCCGAATTGACCTGCGTTTTCAGGAGCGCTCCATGGAGGTCAAGCGGGACAAAAGGTCCTATCACCTGGACTCTAGTTTGTACAAAACAGGTACTTCGCCCTCCTCCTCCGAGGCCATGGAGGTGGACCATGTAAGTTTGGCCACCCGCCGCCGGGAGGCACGTCGCAAGGAGGGAAGTTGTTACTACTGCGGTAGTTCTGAACATTTGATCCATTTCTGTCCTAAAAAGTCGGGAAACTCCAGTGCCTAGGTCCGGTAGGAGGGGCCAACCTAGGTAGAGAACAGTCCTCTCCCTCTTTACACATCTCAGTCTCCGTGTCCTATGGAGCAATAAAATTCTCCGAACATTGTCTACTGGATTCTGGAGCTGCAGGGAACTTCATCCAGCAGGCGGTTGTGGATCATTACCGCTTACCAGTCCAGCGTCTTCCTGATCCGTTACAGGTGTCCGCCGTGGATGGCAAACCGCTGACCGAGCCCGTCCAGTTTCAAACCGAGTTGGTGGAACTCCGGGTAGGTCTAATGCATACTGAACGAATGCGATTTTATGTATATCCCGGTTTATCCCATCCCATGCTTTTAGGTTTACCTTGGCTCCAGATGCATGAACCAGTCCTTAATTGGAAAACTGGAGAAGTTCTGCGTTGGGGAGATACCTGCATGAATCGTTGCTTAACCCGGATTCAACCTGTTTCGCCTCCAGTCCAGCCTGATACCCTGCCAGGGTTGCCTTCCGTCTATTGGTCCTTCTCTGACGTCTTTGGGAAAAAGGAGGCTGAGAGACTACCTCCACACAGGTCGTATGACTGTCAGATAGAGCTTCTTCCTGGAGCATCTCCTCCTCGCGGGAGAGTTTATCCCCTTTCACAGGCAGAGACTCAGGCCATGTTGGACTACATCCAAGAGAATCTGGCTAGAGGATTTATCCGAAAGTCATCGTCACCGGCAGGAGCTGGATTCTTCTTTGTGAAGAAAAAGGATGGATCCTTGCGGCCCTGCATTGACTATCGGGGTCTAAATCAAATCACGGTAAAAAACAGGTATCCATTACCTCTTATTTCAGAGCTGTTTGATCGTCTCCGAGGGGCCAAGATCTTCACCAAATTGGACCTCAGAGGGGCCTACAACCTGATCCGAGTCAGAGAGGGGGACGAATGGAAAACAGCCTTCAACACCCGTAACGGCCACTATGAATACCTGGTAATGCCATTCGGCCTAAGCAATGCACCTGCGGTTTTTCAGGAATTTGTTAATGACATTTTCAGGGACTTGCTCTATACTTGTGTCGTGGTTTACCTGGACGATATTTTGATTTTTTCTTCTGAATTGACGTCACACCGGAGGCAAGTACGCCTGGTCTTACAAAGACTGAGAGAGAACAGGCTATATGCCAAATATGAGAAATGCCTCTTTGAGCAGTCTTCTTTGCCTTTCCTTGGGTACATTGTATCTTCCACAGGATTAAAGATGGATCCGGAGAAGTTGTCTGCAGTTCTCAACTGGCCTCATCCGTCGTGCCAAAAGCCATACAAAGGTTCCTCGGGTTCGCCAATTACTATCGGCAATTTATTCCACACTTTTCCACCCGAGTGGCTCCAATCACAGCCTTAACCCGGAAAGGTGTAAACTCTAAGGAATGGTCCTCCAAGGCAGAAGAGGCCTTTGTTTCTCTCAAAAAAGCCTTCGCTTCCGCACCCGTTCTCCATCGTCCTAATTCAAGTGAGCAATTTTTTCTTGAAGTTGACGCTTCTTCCATAGGTGCAGGAGCAGTTCTGACCCAGAAGTCGTCTACCGGGCGGATGATCTCGTGTGGTTTTTTTTCCAAGGTTTTTTCTCCTGCAGAAAGGAACTACTCTGTCGGTGATCGCGAACTGTTGGCCATCAAATTGGCTCTGCAAGAATGGAGACATCTTCTTGAAGGAGCTCATCACCAGGTAATCATATTCACCGACCATAAAAACCTTGCCTATCTCCAATCTGCTTTAAGACTGAATCCCCGTCAGGCCCGTTGGGCATTATTTTTTGCCCGTTTCAATTTTGTACTTCATTTCCGTCCAGCTGACAAGAACATCAAGGCAGACGCACTCTCTAGAGCCTTCTTGCCTCCTGAACTGGAGGAGGAACCTCAGCACATTATTGAACCTTCTAAGTTAGTCTCTGTTGCCTCCACTGATCTGGCCCGGCTTCCTCCTGGGAAGACTTTCGTGTCTGCCTCTGATCGTAGTCGTGTTCTGCGCTGGGGTCATTCTTCTAAGTTGGCTGGCCATGCTGGTCAGAGAAAGACGCAGCAACTCATCTCCCGTTATTACTGGTGGCCTACCATGGGCAAGGATATCCAGGAGTTCATCGCAGCCTGTCCTTCATGTGCCCGTAACAAAACTGTTAAACATCTACCAGCCGGCAGGCTTCTGCCTCTTCCGATTCCGTCTGCTCTCTGGCAGCACATCGCGATGGATTTCATCACGGATCTTCCCATTTCTTCTGGCTGCTCAGTGGTATGGGTTGTGGTGGACCGCTTCTCTAAAATGGCCCACTTTGTTCCGCTATCTGGCCTCCTGTCTGCTCAAGAACTGGCCACTCACTTCATTCAGCACATCTTCTGTCTACATGGATTTCCTCTCCACATCGTGTCCGACAGGGGCGTCCAGTTCACCTCTAAGTTCTGGAGAGGACTCTGTAAAATGGTAAAAATTGAACTAGATTTTTCTTCTGCATATCATCCCCAGTCTAATGGGCAAGTGGAGAGGATCAATCAAATCCTCGCTGGATACCTGCGTCACTTCGTCAACGCTCATCATAATGACTGGGTAGAATTACTGCCCTGGGCGGAATTCTCCTACAACAACCAAGTAAGTGAATCTTCTGGAAAGTCTCCCTTTCAGATTGTGTTTGGACTGCAACCTGGAATTCCTCTTCCTGTCTCGGGATTGTCTGATGTTCCGGCAGTCGATACCTTGTCTAAGAATTTCTCGGACATTTGGAGAGAGACCAGGTCGGCTTTGGAGAAAGCTTCTCAACGTATGAAAACGCATGCGGACAAAAGACGTTTGGAGGCTCCCATCTTTCGTCCAGGAGACAAGGTATGGCTCTCCTCCAAGTACATCCTCTGAAGTTACCATCGTACAAATTGGGTCCCCGTTTCATTGGTCCCTTTGAAGTCTTGAGACAAATCAACCCGGTCTCTTATAAACTGAAATTGCCTAATTCTCTACGAGTACCTAACTCCTTTCATGTTTCCCTCCTCAAACCAGTAGTGTTGAGCTCCTTCTTTAAGGACCCGGGTACCACTCCTGATCCGGTCTCTGAGGATGATGTTTTTGAGGTAAAACATATCTTGGCCTCTAAGAGAGTAAGAGGTAGGATCTATTACCTGGTGGACCGGAAAGGTTTTGGTCCTGAGGAGAGATCTTGGGAGCCTAAAGAGAACATCCAGGCTCCTCTATTTCTTAAAAGATTTCACGCAGGCTTGAAAAAGAGGGGGAGTAAAGAGGGGGATACTGTTACACGCGGTCCCAGCGCTGGCTCTGCACTCCGTTCTGCTCACTCACCTGTTCCTCTAGCTGTCCCTCTGCAGCAGTCTGCGCACGGGCTGGGGTCTCCTGTCCCATCTGCTCCTAGGCGTCCTGTGTCCTCCTCCACTTCCTGGCACGCTGCTGGCAGGCCTCCAGATAGTCTGCTTAGGACGCGAGGCCGCGCCCACTGTCTCTCTTAAAGGGGCAGCGTGCATTTTTTGAAATAGCTAATTAACCAATGGCTGCGCACTCAGTACTATATCTGGTCACTCCACCATTAGGGGAGTGCCGGAGCAACGTGTTCTATCATTGCTACATCCGGTTCTGTTCCTGATCTGTCTGCGCTGCGTCTGCAGTCTCTGTGCTTAGCTGATACTGTTTGTCTCCTCAGATCATTGCTAACCCGTATCTGGCTAACCTGGACAATCTCGGCTATTACTGGCGCAAGTGTCATCCCGTTCCGCCATCAGCCATCCGTACCCGTGGACCGTGACAAGGTCACTGGAGCCAGCCTACTACCATCCATTCTGGACCAGGACCTTACCCTCTCTCCGTCAAAAACCCTCCCACGGACTCTGGAGGTAGCACCTGTGTCCTCCGGGTATTCCATTCTGGTCCTGTTCGAGGGGCCTTACTACGGGTACCCGGGCTCACTAGTTACGCCCCCTTCGGAGCCCCCCGGACCGCAGTCTCGAGGTTCCACATTAAAAAATAAAAACGAATGTGAACTTCACCACCTCTGCCTCCGCTTCCATTCGTTACACTACCACTGCAGCTCTTGCGGCTGCAAGTCCCTGCACCGCCGACTTTGTGAACCTGCTGGTCCACAGTCTGCCGCTTGTCCCCTTCGTGACCCCACGAGTCACAGCCAGCCGCTTGTCATCTTCGTGACCCCACGAGTCACAGCCAGCCGCTTGTCCCCTTCGTGGACTCTGACGAGCTACAGCGCACACCTTACATGTGTTCCAGAGAAAAAACACCAAGGGAAAAACAGTTTCTCCCTGACACACTGTACCAGAAAGTCACTTTTCTTGGTTGACTCGAGCAAAACTCCTCAACAGAACCGCATGGTTCTCAGTGTGGGACCGTCACAGGCTCCGCACACACATGTGTCCCGTCCAGGCGCCACTCAGGACCCCCCGTCCAACACCCGGCCACCAAGCTCCAAGTCTCACCACGTGCTTCCAGGAATCCGATCCAACCCCAGGATCTTCCAACACTGATAGACCTTCCAGGAACCTTGCAGGCAGCCCTATTCAGGACACACTCGGCCAGAGATTTGCAGACACCTCCTCTGAGGTATTCTCTCAGCATGCTTTTTCTCCACTTTTCAATGACCCCGGTCACCATAACACAGACTCCTGTCTGTCACCACTGTTTAACAGCTTCTTCAGATACCTCATATCTTCAGAGGCACCACATAAACATAAATGCACAGTTTTTATTCGTGACCACTGGTCACACTCACGGTTTTCACAGACCGTCCGTTCCTCCTCTGGTTCATGATTCCCAGTCCTGGAACATGTGCTCCTTGGTCGCTGCCAGCATTCCATCCACCAATTGTAAGGTTTTTACTCACTCGGCTGCTTCAGAGGTAAATCAGGAAACACTTTCTTATACAAAAAGTCCTTAGGTTTATTGCTTCATAAACCACATAGTAACAGGCAATACAAATCTTCCATGTTTCAGCTCCTGCCTGGAGCCTCACTCCTCAGACACAGAGACCTCTCTGTAATGTCCCGCCGGGACACATGGAAGTCTGTCCACACTGGCAGACTCCCACACACTCCCTCAGGTGCCAAACAAACTCCATTACATAGGCGTAACCCCGCCTATAGGTGAGGTCAGGATCACATGGTTAGGTCACCTGATCATGACCTCATCACAGGTCCTTCAGACACACACCATTACATACTGGCTTTATCCTAGGTATTCTGACACATACCCCTTGGGTGGGTTTGTAGGTGACTGGACCCACCCAGCTCTCCTAGTCACCTGGAAGCCTCCCAATATATAGTACAACTCTCAGCAATAGATCTGCTGAACTAAAACATATCCAGGCTTCCATCACAGGGCCACCCACCTCTGCGATACATAACGTCCATCCATCACATGCCTCCATGCATATCCCGAGGGCCATACACAGTGCCCCCTAGCTGCATCAGGGTTCATTACACCACACCACATAGTATACAAGTACGCCAAAACAGAATATAGCAATACCCACATAGTATTAAGCACTACCCACATAGTATACAAGTACGCCAAAATAGAATATAGCAATACCCACATTATATTAAGCACTACCCACATAGTATACAAGTACGCCAAAACAGAATATAACAATACCCACATTGTATTAAACACTACCCACAAAGATACACAAAATATGCATTTGAATGAAATAAACACACACAAGTTTTTTGACCATTTTTTATTGCACTGGTAGTAATCCTTCGATTCCCTTTTTGTCCTATAATAAAAAATAACAACAATACAAGTGTGTTCAAGCAAGCATATCCAATACATACCTGTATAGCTTACCTTATAGTGACCATGAGACGCTCCGCCGGAGAAATCGAGAAGCGGCAGTAGGTGTCACATCTCCTGATCTGGTCTTCAATCCGCTCCACCAACATATCAAATGTTTCCTTCTTCATCCGTAGATAAGAAAAAAAAATTCTGGATTTTCTCTCAGCTCCATGTTGAGTGTAGAATACACACCACGGGTTAGTCTCTGTGCCGTGATGGGGTGGATCCACATACGGCGGCGTCGCTGGCGCTGACGCATACTGCGCTGCTCGATCTTTCTCTCCTTCTCCATAACTATAAACCTCATGCGATTCGCCTCCGCAGTGAAATCCACCAGATTCTTGAAAATATTCCCAATAATCACATCCATCTTCACCAGTCACTTGCTCTTCTCTCAAAAATGCACTTTGCTCCTCTACAACCTGTCAAAGATGGGCTGTAGGAGCACTGTATATATAGGATTTACAGTAGCCAATCAGTTTTGGAAATAAAAGGGGCGTTTTGGAAAACCGGATCCGTCGTAATCCGTCAAAAAACGGATAAAAAAACGGATGAAACTGATGCGCTGGATCCCGTTTTCTGCCTGATCCGCTGGACGGATCAGGCAGAAAACCGTATCCGGCGCATCAGGTTTTTCATTTAATAGCCGCATCCAGCGCTCCGGCATGACGCTGGATCGCGCCTGACACAAAAAAACTGATGTGTGAAAGTAGCCTAATGTATATGCTTATTCATTAGCCTGAATTTTATTTCCATTTAATAACTGCCATAATTAAATTACCCGTTACCAGCAACCTTCATTTTTATATAGCTCCAACATATTTTGCAGTGCTTTACAATTTGCACACATTATCATCACTGTCCCCAATGGGGCTCAAGATCTTAATTCCCTATCAGTACTGTATGTCTTTGGAATGTGGGAGGAAACCGGAGAACCCGGAGGAAACCCACGAAGAACATACAAACTCCTTGCAGATGTTGTCCTTGTTGGGATTTGAACCCAAGCCACAGCACTGCAAGGCTGCAGTGCTAACCACTGAGCCACCATGTTGCCCATGATAATGTATTTTGTTCTATTTGGTGCATTTTTGAGTTTCTAATATGTATATCTGTATATATTTTTGGTATGAAATGTTTAAAACTTGCCTGTTCTTCTTTAAATGTAAAGTTATTATACCTCACTAAATGTGGTGTGAGTCATGAATATGAGGAAATATCAAATCACACGTTTGTGAAGCATCTTCTGTGCCTCTCAGTATGCCGTTCCTTCAAATGTTGATGACTGGCATGGCTAATGCAAAAACTAAGGGTCTGTTAGCGATTAAAATGAGTTAATCAACCCACCCCTTTCAAATAAAATAGTGATAAAAAGAGCGCTGGGGTGGGAAGCGCTCTACTTTTTTCAAATGAAGTTAAGTCGAGGTAAGGGAACAAGAGCAGAAATGTCAAATATCTTCATTAAACTATATTAGCAAGTTATACATTAAATACATTCAAACAACTCTTTTTCTAGCTGGACAATTGCTTTAACTTAACCAATTTCTGCTATATGATGTACTTTAACCCCTTAACCCCCAAGGGTGGTTTGCACGTTAATGACCGGGCCAATTTTTACAATTCTGACCACTGTCTCTTTATGAGGCTATAACTCTGGAACGCTTCAACGATCTTCGCGATTCTGAGATTGTTTTCTCGTGACATATTGTACTTCACGTTAGTGGTAAAATTTCTTCCATATAACTTGCGTTTATCTTTGAAAAAAAACACAAATATGGCGAAAATTATTAAAATTTGCAAATTTTCAAACTTTGAATTTTTAATTCCCTTAAAACGAGAAATATGTCACATAAAAAAGTTAAGAATAAAACATTTCCCACATGGTCTACTACTTTACATCAGCACAATTTTTGGAACCAAAATTTTTTTTGTTAGGAAGTTATAAGGTTAAAATTGA
>JARQOD010009476.1:0-31222 GCA_033576555.1 Oophaga sylvatica
AGTACCCATGGTGGAGTTCGCTTTCAATAATCGTGTTAATCAGTCCTTTGGTACTTCCCAGTTCTTCTGCAACTATGGGTTTCACCCTCATTTTGGTGAGTTTTTCAAGCTGGATTCGGTGTGTCCAGGGCTGATTCGGCCTTTTTGCAGTTGGGGGAGATCTGGAGGGAGGTTTAGAGAAACATTGGGGAGGCTCAGGGCAAGTATAAATATTTTGTGGATAAACGGCTTTCTGTGGGACCGGCCTACCAGGTGGGGGATAAGGTATGGTTATCCACCAAGAATATTAGATTGAGGATTCCTTCTGCTAAGTTGGGTCCCAAGTTTATTGGCCATTATGAAATTTTCGAGATGGTTAATCCTGTGGCTAGGTTGAGCATTCCGATACTGCAAATATCGGGTATCGGCCGATATTTGCTGTATCGGAATTCCGATTCTGAGTTCCGATATTTTTGTCATATCGGATACCGGAATCGGAGTTTTCCTGTAAAGTCTGTGGGAGTTCCTGTGTCACAGAACGAAGTACGTGACACAGGAACTCCCCGAAACTGTCACTGTCAGTGTCGGTCGGGTCTGTCAGGTGTCAGGACTCAGCAGAGTCCACACTTACCTGTCAGAAGATCCCCTTCCCCGGTGGTCACGTCCTCCTGGATGGCCTCCATTACCCTGTCCCTGGCGGTCACGTGCAGAATCTCGCGATAACTGCAGTGACTGCCGAGTACTGGGTAATCTCGATCAGCTGTACTCTCGCGACAGCTGGCCGTAAACCAGTCCGGATTACGTCACCGCCAGGGACGCAGCACTGGTTAGCAGTAGTGTTGAGCGATACGATACCGCAAGTATCGGGTATCGGCCGATATTAGCTGTATCGGACTTTCGATATTGACTTTCGATATTTCCCATATATCGTATACCGGAATCGGAATTGTCACTGTCACTGTGAGTGTCCGTCGGTCGGGTCTGTCAGGAGTCAGCGGCACTTACCTGGCAGAAGATCTCCGGTGGTCACGGCCTGGACTGGTTGATGGCCGCCATCATCTTTCCCCGGCGGTCACATGCAGTTTCTCCGCGATAACTGCAGTGACTGCTGGGTAATCCCGGCCGTAAAGCAGTCAGTCCGATGACGTCACCGCCGGGGAAGCAGTAATCAGCTGCTGCGGACTGTCATTCCGATGTAGCAGAGCCGGATCGTCGTGGGACAGTCGTTACTATGGACTGCGTCGGACAGGTGGTATACTGTTGGTTTGTTTTTTTCCTTTTTTTACAGGAGATCGATGGCGTCGCAGGAATGAGAGTATAATAAAAGAAATGAAAACTGTGTTGTCTCTTTTATTTCATTAAAATACTTTTTTCTTGCTGTGTCTTTTTTTTTATACATTTAAAAACTTTGGGATTAATAATGGATCGGTGTCTTATTGAAACCTCTCCATTATTAACCGGGCTTATTGTCACCGTGCAATCAACGGTGACATTAACCCCTTATTACCCCACTTGCCACCGCTACAGGGCAGTGGGAAGAGCCGGGTAAAGTGTCACAATTGGCACATCTTTTGATGCGCCAAATGTGGGGCTGCTGTAGCCTGGTATTATCAGGCTGTTGAGGGCCAAAATCCATGGGCCTTGACAGTCTTTTAATACCAGGCCGCAGCAGTCTGCATTTTACTTGGCTGGTTAACAAAAATAGGGGGACCCCTATGCCATTTTTTTTTTTCGAGGGGATCCCCTATTTTTGTTAACCAGCCAAGCTAAGCAGACTGCTGTGGCCTGGTATTATCAGGCTGGCAAGGTCCATGGATATTGGCTCATTACCAGCCTGAAAAACCAGGCCTCAGCAGTCTGCTTCATCTGGCTGGTTAACAAAAATAGGGTGGACCCCACGCCAATTTTTTTTCGGGGATCCCCTATTTTGTTAACCAGCAAAGATAAGCAGACTGCTGTGGCCTGGTATTATCAGGCTGGCAAGCAAGGTCGGACTGAGGCACCGGGACACCGGAGAAACCTACGGTGGGCCCCAGCTCCTGCGTGGTTGGCCCTGATTTGAAAGGATAAGTCGCGGGGCAGAGGGGGCGGTGGCCCCGGGGCCCGCGCTCTGAGGGGGCCCACCCGGAGCTACGATACAGTTACATTCTGCGGCAGAGCAGGGAGAATCGCTCTCCCTGCTCTGCCGCCCGGAAGCTATGGGGCCTGAACAGGCGTTGGGGGGGCCCGGTGCCAGCAGTGGGCCCCCCACCCGTCATCGGAGGGACAGCTGTATCGGCATCCAGCCGATAAAGCTGACCGCATAGAGAGAGAAGGAGCGAGAGCTCCTTCTCTCCCATAATCCCCCTCTCAGCGTATGACAGCAGGCGCAATAACATCACCTGCCGGTGCCCGCTGTCAGACTCTGAGAGGGAGAACAGTGAGCAGCACAGGAGCCGGGAGGTGAGTATTTTTTTTTTTTTTTTTTTAAAGGGGGTGCAGTCGAGTCCTGGCTGGAGAAGTCGTCATGTCGGTGTGGGCCAGATGGAAAAGACATGAAAAGTGAACAATTCCATTAGAAAGAACATCAGCGGTAAGTCATTATCTGTACCTGTGCTGTAATCTATATGTTCTGTAGGAAATGAAAATGGAAGAAAAAACGATCAAAAAGTCCAAAAGTGAAATACAAAATATTTTATTAATGATAAAAAAGCAGGGAAACAACAGTGACAAAGACTCATGCCAATAAGCACTAGTGGAAAAACAGGACACCCACTGGTGAACCAATGGTCAGTATAATAGATCACAATTATTCATAAATCTGCAACTGCAAAAATAATATGTATATATGTGGTGACCAAAGCAGTCATAAAGATGTAAATAACACTGCAAAATTGCATGTGGCAATCAAAATGTCCCCGGATGATAATATTAACTCCATATTGGTAATACTGGAGAACTAGTCAGAATTAGTAAAATTATCCAGGACATATATGCTAGCTAAACACATGGAACATCACAAAATTGTAATTAATGCCATGGAAATTGGCGGTTATACCTGTTTAGATAGATGACTGACACCAGGATCGTTCACCCCGACGCGCGTTTCGGCTACTGTGCCTTCCTCAAGAACATCAGCGGTAAGTCATTATCTGTACCTGTGCTGTAATCTATTATATGTTCTGTATGACTGGTATTATTTAACACAGACCATATGGCGGTAATATCAATATTGGTCTTTTTATATATAGATTATTTTGGCCAACAGCGCGGTCATTTGCTGAGGTTCTCTGATGATGGGCCCACTCAGAAGTTTTGCCCCCACTAAACCAAAACCCTAGCTACGCCTATGGCTCTCTCTCTAGTCTTTCTTTCTCGCTCTCTGTTCTTTCCTTCTCGCTCTCTGTTCTTTTTTCTCTCTGTTCTTTCTTTCTCTCTTTTCTTTCTTTCCTCTCTTTCTTTCTCTGTTTGTTCTTTCTCTCTCGCTGCTCTTTCTTTCTTTTCCTCAGTACCAGCCACTGTGCCCTCATTACCAGTCAGTGTGATCTGCAGTGCTAAATGGTTACGCTTGGGGCGAGGATATGGGTGTGATTAGCTGTGAAATGGGTGTTGTCGGGGCGTGGCCTAAAATTTTCTGCAGCATGCACAGCGTGCCACAGCCTTTGTCCCTCTTTCCCTTATTCAAAGGTTGGGAAGTATGATGTTGGGCCGCAAGAATATATTTTCTCTGGTGGGCCCAAGGTACTCCAGTCCGACGCTGCTGGCAAGGTCCATGGATATTGGCTCCTTAACAGCCTTAAATACCATGCCTCAGCAGCAGGGCGTACATATAAATCATGAGGCCCCATAGCAAAAGTCTGAATGTTCCCCACCCCCCCAAAAAAAAAACCCAGAGGCATTGTAAATGTAAAGTGCCAGCACAGTGAGGGAAGTTGAGTCGCACAGAGACAGGGGTTTTGGGGGTACTCGTCACCGATCACGTCGACTTCTATGGGGGATGTCACGAGTAGCACAGCTCGGTCCGTGACCTGGGCGATCACTGGAATGTGGGATATTTCCAGGGGATGATAGAATGTTTGTGTAGTTTGTCGTGACACCACCTGTAGTACCTGGTCAGGGTGTCCAGCGCTGCTGTGCAGGTCCTCTGGAAGGGATGGTGTAGTGCAGGTAGGTGATAAGTCTTCTACAGGTAACACGCTATCCTTCCAGGGCAGATAGATGTGAGATAGAGCAATGGTGCAGAGTGTAAGGTTCTTTGTCTCTGTTGACATGTTCCTTGAAACTCAGTTTTCCGTCGGCCATTTTGCTTTCTGTCTTTCTGCAGCTCTTGCCCTCAGTTAATATGGAGTTTCCAGTTTTCATGTTCCCGCCCTGATTCTTCCCTCTTGCTTCTTAAGCAGCCTCAGCTGAACAATCAGTGCTCCTGAATCAAGCCTCAGTCAGTCTGTGACCTGACTCCTGGAAGCCTTGGACTTGTACTCCAGCTATTCCCTACTGAGGAACCTTGGAACACTTTTGGACTCTGGAAACCTGCTGTTTGGTGAATCCATGTTTGCAGAGGAATTACGGTACAGAGAAGAGATCCTGAACCTGCTTTGGAGATTTATTGTAGTGCTTGAAGTTACTCTGGCCTGCTGTGTCTCCTGTCGCTGTTCCTGCAAACTGTGTGAACTTTTCAGCATGCTTGTATGAAGCAATACAAGTCATTTCATTTCAACCTATGTCTCCTGTGTTTCCTCGCACCCAAGCACAAGACGCTATAGGAACTGTACACTATACATGACACAGAGTGATGTAGCAGAGTGGACTATGCGACGTAGTAAGAAAGCAGGAAACACTTCAAGTTAAACGTTGCATAATAAAATTTTTAATAATAACATTACAAAAGTGCAAATAGCATTACTGCCGAAGTTCGTTGAGACTTCTTAGGACTACCCCCACCGGGGTAACTTCACAGTGTCCTTTACTTGTGCTTGTGGAGGACCCGCTCCAAACCTCCAACTGTGGTCTTGGGTGGGCTGCAAGACTTTCCTTGAGCAGACCTCACGTTCGGCCACACCAAACGGGTTTTTAGTTTCTGAGGTAGTTGAAAATAGTGCACAGTTAAGTTTTTTGTAAAACCAAGATGGAGCACCGAAGTGCCAACTATTTACAGAAAAGTTTGTGAGCCAGTACAGTTCATGGCTTCAAAGTTCAACATTTTGATTACATTGAAACACCATTACCCAACCTGGGTATATAAAGGCAACAATAAACTTGTTCTTCTGAACATTCACCCGTCCGGGTACATCAAACCATTACCCAACCTGGGTATATTAAGGCAACAATACACTTCTTTTTATGAACATTCACCCGTCCGGGTACATCAATAATTTAACTATTTACATACAGAGACCCTGTCCGGGTTATTTAGACTTCTTTGGCTGGCCTCTTACAGGTACCACCTGGTACTCTTCTGGAGCTTGCCAAACATCCGTGACAGGAGGGTCCACCCAGACCTGATGACGTCGTGTGGCCTGTACAGTTACGTCGTGACCCGCTATCTGGGTCTGTGTGGCTACCTCTTTCGTCTCCCTCCGGGTCTGGAACCCTATGTCCCGGACTGAACGAACCCCAGGGGGCCTAACAGGCGCCGGGTACGGGCCAGCTATCATTATCATGTCCATTACTGGGGCTGCTGAGGAGACCACTGAGGGAGGCTGGGGAGATTTACGGCGTGGGGTGGGCACTTGTGCAGAGGCCTGGTTGGGGGAGGCTGAAGGCTCGTAGGGTCTGTCAGTTTCCTGACACTCTGGGGAGTAGGGGTCGCATCTGGTAACATTTAGGGCGTACCATCCATTGTAACCCCAGTGTCGGGTGTAAGTCACCAAGTCTCCTGCCAACAGGTCCCTCCCCGGGTGTCCTTCTGGGAGGTGAGCCTCCATGTCCCGCCGGGTTACAAAGACTTCTAAATAAAGTCCAGGCTCCTGGATGAAGCCCCAACCATCTTTTAACTTAAAGTTCCGTACTGCACCCTTACGCCGCGGCTCCCTCAGCGTACTTTTATCCTTTCTCATACGTGCCTTCTCTGCCAGGTCCTTGTCCAGGTGACGTTGCTGAAGCTTTTGGGATTCTCGCTGCTCCCTTTGTCGCTCTGCTTCCCGCTCCCGACGTCTCCACTCTTCCTCCTGACGCCGGTTGTAATTCTCCTCCACCAGCAGCTCCATGTCTCCACCATCAAATGCCAGCTTACGATGTCCGGTTTGCGGCAGCTCTCCTGGCGCCCGCCAGTCCTGGCGGCGCTCACCTGTGGCGGAAGCAGCCGGCTCTGGAACAGATGACGGTCGGGGCTCCGGTACAGGCAGGTAGAGCTCTGGTGCCTGCGCGGCCTCCTCCATGAGGACGGGTGTCGCTTCTTCTGCCTCAGCGACGGGGGCAGACAGCGGGATCTGGGGTGCTGGTGCGGCGTTTTCTGCAGGAACGGGTGCCTCCACTGTGATACTGGCAACCGGTTCAGATTGCAAGGGCTGGGATGCCCGCACGGCCTCCTCTACTGGAACGGGTGCCTCCACTGAGATACTGTCAACCGGTTCAGATTGCAAGGGCTGGGATGCCTGCACGGCCTCCTCTACTGTAACGGGTGCCTCCACTGAGATACTGGCAACCGGTTCAGATTGCAAGGGCTGGGATGCCCGCACGGCCTCCTCTACTGGAACGGGTGCCTCACCTTCCGGTACAGACACTTCAGGGGGTAAGAGGGATTGGCGCCGCTCCAAGTGTAGTTTTAGGGTCCGCCAGCTCGCTTCCATCCTGGCGACCTCCTCCCGGTGCCGGGCCAGGTCTCTCAGGGTATCCTCCGCTTCTTCCAGCGTAGGAGGGTTTCCAGGCCGGGTGCCAAACGGTGGCTCCGTGGAGATCGGGTCGCTTCCGTGGGGGGAGAGCTCTGACTCCTCCATCCCTTCCCACTTCTGCTCACGTCCATTCGCCATCTCTGCCAAGTCACATGTGTCATTAGCATCAGGAGAGGCGCCATCTTTTGTAGGGAGGCGGGACCTTTGCGTTAGTTTCCGCCCACTGAGGAGGATGAGGAGGCGGAACTCCAGAGCTGTGGGGCACGATCTTACATTGCAGTAAGATTTAGAGTGGGCAGACATCGTTTTCGCGCCACGGAGTGAGTGTACGCCCATGAGAGCACGCCCTTATTCTTCACCTGTGCCTCGTGGCGCAGATATGACGGAAAAATGGCAAATACAGTCTATGATGATTTTTGCAATTCTCAAGCAAAAAAACAGTTCAATTAAGGCACACAGGACTCGCTTATAGCGAGCTTCTGAATTCTGTTCGTGACGCCAAAGTTGAGTCGCACAGAGCCACAGGTTTTGGGGGTACTCGGCACCAAGCCCGTCGACTTCTATGGGGGATGTGACGGGTAGCACAGCTATGTCCGTGCCCTGGTCGCTCACTGGAATGTGGGATATTTCCAGGGGATGATAGAATGTTTGTGTAGTTTGTCGTGACGCCACATGTAGTACCTGGTCAGGGTGACCAGCGCTGCTGTGCAGGTCCTCTGGCAATGATGGTGTAGTGCAGCTAGGTGATAAGTCTTGTACAGGTAAGACGGTATCCTTCCAGGGCAGATAGATGTGAGATAGAGCAATGGTGCAGAGTGATGTAGCAGAGTGGAGTATGCGACGTAGTAAGAAAGCAGGAAAGGAAACAATTCTTACTACAAAGACATGCAGCATAAGGCTGCCTCAACCCCTCCCATCCAACTAGCTACACCCTGTTCTAACCAGCCTGAGCTAGACCATCCCATTGGGTCCGCCTACACTCAGCAGCATAGTGTACTGTTGAATGCAGTGGTTGGAGTCAATGGGGTGTTTCCTCCTTACCTGAGAGTAAGTTTTCACACCGCTGGGTGCGATGCAACATCTCTGTGGCGACTGGACCCTCGGGTGCTTCTGTCTTTTCACAAATGCCGGCTTTACCCGGCAATTGAATCAGAGGCTATTTTACTATGTAGAAGTGAATAAACTATAAATATATGTATATATATATGTCACAATGACATGTATATATATATATATATATATATATATATATGTATTCTATGTGTGTATATTTTGTGTTTACAAGGAAAGAAAGTGTTTTTTTAGTTGCGATATTTTGTTCCCATAGACTTACATGGGACTTCCGGTATCGGTATCGGGTATCGCCGATATTTTAGTGATATCGGCGATACCATTCCGATCCGATATTTTTGGATATTGGAAAGTATCGCTCAACTCTAGTTAGCAGCTCTGCTGTATGTGGATGTCAGGCTCAGCCTGTCATCCAGATGTAGCAGAGCATGGACTCGTCGTGGGACACTCGGTATTTTGGACTGCGTCGGACAGGGAGTATTTGTGTTGGTTTATTTTTTTTGGTTTTTACAGGAGATCGATGGCGTCGCAGGATTGAGAGCGTAAAAAAATTAATGAAAACTGTGTTGTGTTTTATTTCATTAAAAGACTTTTTTCTTGCTGTGTTTTTTTTTTTTTTAATTTACAAACTATGATTGATAATGGATCGGTGTCTTATTGACGCCTCTCCATTATTAACCGGGCTTATTGTCACCGATCAATCAAAGGTGACATTAAAACCTTATTACCCCGCTTGCCACCGCTACAGGGCAAGAGGGAAGAGCCGGGTAAAGTGCCACAATTGCCGCATCTTTGGATGCACCATTTGTGGGGCTGCTGCAGGCTGGTATTTTTAGGCTGTTGAGGGCCAAAATCCATGGGCCTTGACAGTCTTTTAATACCAGGCCGCAGCAGTCTGCATTTTACTTGGCTGGTTAACAAAAATAGGGGGATCCCCATGTCATTTTTTTTTCGAGGGGATCCCCTATTTTTGTTAACCAGCCAAGCTAAGCAGACTGCTTTGGCCTGGTATTATCAGGCTTGCAAGGTCCATGGATATTGGATCCTTACCAGCCTGAAAAACCAGGCCTCAGGAGTCTGCTTCATCTGGCTGATTAACAAAAATAGGGGGGCCCCACGTCATTTTTTTTTCGAGGGGATCCCCTATTTTTGTTAACCAGCCAAGATAAGCAGACTGCTGTGGCCTGGTATTATCAGGCTTGCAAGGTCCATGGATATTGGCTCCTTAACAGCCTGAAAAACCAGGCCTCAGTAGTCTGCTTTATCAGGCTGGTTAACAAAAATAGGGGGGGACCCCACGCCATTTTTTCTTTAGAGGGGATCCCCTATTTTTGTTAATCAGTTCACTTCAGGTCAGCCGGGATTCCCTCTGACTTCACTGATGCAGTGCAGTGTCCCTGGCTGACCTGAAGTGAAAGTGGGAAGCAATCAATGTCAGCCTGTCCTGTCCTGTCAGCCAGGAGAGGAGCTCATTCATTCGGGGGTTTACTGTGAGACTGTCAGCATTAGCTGCAGTCTCTGCAGTAAACATTAACCCTTTCAGAAGGATTACATCGGGGGACCTGACTGAACATCGGATATGTAAGAATAATGTTGCTTTATTATTTTATTTTTATTACAGGTGAACAAGGGCTTCGCAAGGAATGGCAGTAAAATAAAATATTGTCAAAAACTGTGTGTTTATTTCATTAAAATGATTTTTAATTAAAGTGTGTGTGTTTTATTTTTATTTCATACAATAGGATTAATAATTGATAGTTGTCTAATTGACAGCTCTCAATTATTAACCTGGCTTAAACTCACCTTTCAATAGCAAGGTGGCTTTAACCCTTTATTAACCCATTCGCCACCGCTACAGGGCAATGGGAATAGACGGGCAAAGTGCCAGAAAGGGCGAATCTAATTATAGATTTGCCTTTTCTGGGGTGTCTGGGGGGCAGATGTTAGTAGCCAGGGGGGGCCAAAAATAATGGTCCCTCTCTGGGCTATTATTATCTGCTCCCACTCGCTGGCTTTGTCTGTCTGGTTGAGAAAATAGGGCGGGAGCCCACGCATTTTTTTTCAACAACTTTACACCTCATATATATATATGCATGTCATTGAATTTGTGACACATATATATATATATATATATATATATATATATATTTATATTTATAGTTCATACACTTCTACATAGTATAATAGCCGCTACTTCAATTGCCGGCTTTTGTGAAAATACAGAAGCCGACATGAAATGACACATGTTTTACATAGAGTTTACAATGTCATTTCATGTTGTTTGATATATTGTTTTCACTAAAGGTACTGCCACACTAAACGTTCCCGCTAACGATCACGATAACGACGCTATCGTTTGTGTGATCGTTTTAAGGTCGCTAGTAGCTGCCATACTTGACGATCTCATTAACGGCGCATCAGCGGTTAGCGATCTTTTTAACGACTTTGGCGGTCGTTGGGATGTGCCACACTGCATGTACTGTGAAAGATCACGACCTCGATAGGCGTGACTGAGCGCGACCTTTTGCACGCCCCTCGTCACAGATTGGTGGTCACTATGTGTGTCATAGATATTTATCACAGCTCTCCCGCTTTGTGATTGGATGACCGCGTCATAAAAGACGACGTATCAGCACTCCTCTCCATTGCTCTCGAGCAGAAGCGGTTCTTTCACCCAGTGTGTCCTGCTAGTCTTGGTAGCTACTGCGATCCGGTTTACGCCACTATTTCGGTTGCTACGTTCTACGTTGGAGTTTTTGCGATCGTCTGTGGAGTATCCTCTGTGATCCAGTTGTGACGCTAGTTTCCCTATTTCTTTTTTCAGAATCACACAAGTTTTGTAAGGTAGGTAATTTTTTTTGTCACATTTAATTTTTCTTTTGTCTTTAATTGTACCGATCCATTTTAGATCTCTCTGCTGTTGTTAACCATTGTTGTCCATCATGTTTTTCATTGTTTTGTTCAGGCACGCCCACCATTTTATGATCCCAGCTCTGTCTATGTTTACTCCTGCGTCGCCCACAACCACCATTTTGTGATCCCTGCTGTGTTCTATGTTGTAGACTATGTAAGCATTTTATTTAACCATTCTGCTGTTCTCACATAATCATTTTTTTATTACAGATGGCTGATAAGCAGGAGTTTTTGCGTGATTTTATCGAGCTGTACCGCACAATGCCGTGCCTCTGGAAAATTAAGTCTGCAGATTATTGTAACCGGTTGAAAAAGAAGGACGCCTACCAAAAACTGGTGGAGCTCTGCAGGAGCCGTTACCCTGATGAACCGGCGCATGAGTCAACGGTTAAAAAACGGATTCAGGGCCTCCGCACGGTTTATAAAAAAGAGCTCAATAAAGTTATCAATTCAACCAAATCTGGAGCCGGGGCCGAAGAAGTTTATGTCCCCCAACTGTGGTACTTTGATCTGTTAGCTTTTACAAGGGACCAGGAAGTACCCAGAGAAGGGACATCCATTTCGGATCTAGACCCAGTGATCCAGCCGGACACCCCTGTCGTACATGTAAGTACCTTTGTATTAAAACACATTTTAATGTACATGCCAAAGTGGGCTTAAATTTAAAAAATATTATTGTGAAATGTAGATAAAATGGCAGAATATATCCCTTCATGTACTGATAATTTATGTAGCTCAACGGTTGAGGCTTTTCCATTTACAAGTGTCGTTTTCACATTTTTGCTGTATACGGGTGTTATAGTGTGAAGATTAATTTCTTTGTCTTTACAAGTGTCGTTTTCACATTTTTGCTGTATATGGGTGTTATAGTGTGAAGATTAATTTCTTTTTCTTTGTGATTTACCATTTGTTTTTTGTTCATGCAGGACACAGAAGAGGTGGTCTCCACACCTCCAACAGAAGAAGACAGCATGCCGGATCACATAGACGAAGTAGTCGAGCCACCATCATCTGTGCGGAGGCGGCTTTCACTTTCAGGAACGAAAAGGAAGGCTCCCACCTCGGCTACTCCTGAATTGGTGGAAATTGCTAAAAAACTTCTTACGGCAGAAAAAGAAACAAAAATAACTGGCTTTGCATATTTTGCGAATGAGAGGCTGCCTACTCTGGATCCTGTTCAGCGGCTTCATGCAGAGAGACTGATGTTAGAGGTACTGAATCAAGCGTCTTTTGGAAACCTGGACAACAGATATGTCGTCATGCCAAGACCGCAGTACCCGGACTACTCATGGCCGCACAATCCTGTGCCAAACCCAGTTGGGATAAACCCAAGCGCTGGTGCTCCCCCTTATTTTTATTCACCGCAGAGGCAGCGTGGTAATGGCAATGATCCATCTTACCAGCAGTTGTAGTTTTTAAAATGTTTTACTAAAGTTTTTTTTGGTTGTTTTTATATTTTTACATTGATACCTTTTTTAATAAAAAACTTATTTATCTAATGAATTGTGGTCTTTTCTTATGTGATGTCAACTATTAAAATGTATTTTTATTACATCTACTTGTCACACATGAGGTCATGGGAGTACTAGCTATCATAGGTGTTACATCATCAGGAAAAAAATTAAATGAAAAAAATATCAAAAATTAACATTTTTTTTTTAAGGCCCCTGGTCACACTAGCGCTAAAACCTTATACTAAAAATAATACACCACACCTGCGTAGATGAACGTAAATATTAAATATATATTCTTTTCATATATATGTATATTTTTTTAAAAATAAAGATATAAAATTTAAATAAAAAAAATAAACATAACAAAATAAAAAAATTATAAACTAATTATTAACAAAATCAAAAAAAAAATTCAAAAAAAAAAAATTAATGAGGGCCCCGGTGTCCAGCCGCTGCCCTCTCCAGCATCACCCCGTGGTGATGCAGAGCTCCCATCGTTCTTTGCAGCGCTGCGACCGCAGTATTAATGGCTGCCACCGTTGAATTCATGGCAGACAGAGCACTGCTCATTTTCGCCATCAGCCGGCGGTGGGACACCAACAGGTCCTGGGCAGTGGGGATTTCTGTGGAGGAAAAGGTAACAGTTAATAGTGAATTCTGTTGCAACATCAACATGTACATGTTATGTTAATTAACACTTACGGTTGTCGTCAGACGACCCGCTCACTGCCCACCCAGAACCTGTTGGTCCGCCGGCTAGGGAAACACAGAAAAAATTTTTTATATTACAACAGCCATTACACATAAGACCTTACAAAGTTCTCAAATTTGTCTGAAGCTTATATAATGTGCGTTAATTACCTGATGGGGAGCCTGCATCCGTGTGACGGGATGATGCTGGAGAGAAGGCAATGGAAGGTGAGGTGCTTGACCCCGACTGTGGAGGGGGGTTGCTGCCAGGGAAGGGGCTGAAGGGATGGAGAGGTGTGGTGAGGATGGTGGTGGAGGGGTAGCCGGAGATGGAGGTGGCGGGGTAGCCGGGGAAGGAGATGGAGGTGGAGGGGTAGCCGCAGCAGCTGGTGAAGGTGGTGCTGTAAATAAAATATACAATTCAGTCAAATAATCCTTCTACTAACCCCGTTACTGCCAGTACTTCCATCTATGCCTGTAAACCCCCTCACGACTGGTACTCCCTTTACTGCCTGCCCTATCACTGTCGGTACTCCCATCACTGCGGGTGCATTGATATAGGTAGATAAGGCTACTTGCGATTTTTGTCGCAGCGCAACTTGCGCTATCGGACGCATGCGCAATGTTCCCCTATCTTTAACATGGCGGGCGCAGGGTTTAGCGCTTGCACGCGTTCATGTGCGTTTGTCGTGCGCTGCGCATTTTCCCGGTGTGAACGCATACGCGCTAGACGCTACATGTTGCAATTTTTTTTGCGGTCAAAAAAAAAAAAGAGATGATAGAGCCAGAGATGATTGAGACAGAGATGATAGAGCCAGAGATGATGGAGACAGATGATGGAGGCAGAGATGATGGAGGCAGAGATGATGGAGCCAGAGATGATGGAGGCAGAGATGATGGAGCCAGAGATGATAGAGCCAAAGATGATGGAGACAGAGATGATAGAGCCAGAGATGATGGAGACAGATGATGGAGGCAGAGATGATGGAGGCAGAGATGATGGAGCCAGAGATGATGGAGGCAGAGATGATGGAGACAGAGATGATAGAAATGTGACACATAGACAACGCATGCGCCAAAACAACCCAAAAGCATGCAAAAACGCATGAAATCGCAGACAAACGCTGTTTTTTTTTTGTCGAAATGCGCATGCGGATGCGACTAAATATCGCAGCGTTTATAAGCGTTTGCATGCGTTTTTTTAATGCGCTTCATGTGCGCTCGAAACGCATCGCTAAAAAACACAAGTGTGAAAGTAGCCTACCCCACAAAACATAACCTATCCAGATACCCTCATCAATACTCACTCAGAGGCCTGCGGAGCTGGGCCCGGATGCTGGCGACCCTCTCGTGTGAGCGATATCGCAGGTCCGCCAGCTTCTTCCTGATCTGTGCTCCGGTCCGCCGCACATTAAATCTCCTCTGCAGGCCCCGCTGGATCCTCTGCAGGCATGCCCTTTTGTGGCGCATTGGATGTGCCACAGGTAGCCTGCAGTGGTAGTCCCAGAGGTCCGTCTTTTTTATTAAATAGCGGACCTCCTCGTCCATCCATTTTGGGCCACGCTGTCTCTGTCTCGCCACCATTGCCGCCATCACAAACAACAGAGCATTGGGCGACGCCAGCGCCATGACGTCACAGCGTGCGCACGTTACGTGCGGCCGCACCGCGACGCAAAACGGTTTTTGCGATTGAAAAGTAACCGCAGCAGCCATGCGGCAGAAGCACAGATATGAAATGCTGTTGCAATCGCAATACCACTGTTCCAAGGTAGGCGATCACAATGGCGTGTCATGTCTTTATGGCTGGGGCTCGTGACAATTTTCACCTTGCAAATCACAAATGGCTTTTTGCATCTGTTTGCATATCTGTGTAGTTGCAGTGTGTCAAATAGCGATCACAATAACATCGCATATCTTGATGGCTGGGGCTCGCTAATCCCCTTTGCAAGTCACAATGGCTTTTTGCATAGCGTGAGTAGTCAAATAGCGATCACAATAACATCGTATATCTTGATGGCTGGGGCTCGCTAATCCCCTTTGCAAGTCACAATGGCTTTTTGCATAGCGTGAGTAGTCAAATAGCGATCACAATAACATCGCATATCTTGATGGCTGGGCTCGCTAATCCCCTTTGCAAGTCACAATGGCTTTTTGAATAGCGTGGGTAGTCACATTGCGATCACAATAGCCTCGTATATTTTGATGGCTGGGGCTCGCTAATCCCCTTGCAAATCACAATGGCTTTTTGCAGATCTGTATGCATATCTGTTTACTTGTGTGAGGTCACATTGCGATCACAATGACGTCGCATATCTGTGAATAGCTGATTCCCTGGTGAATGTTGACCTTTACCTCCCAAGAATTTTCAAATATATGTATAATAATTTTTTAACCTTTCATATATGACTATAATATATATATTATATATTTAAACTTTATATATGCAGCTGTGGTGTATTATCTGTTATATATAATTATAATGTTTGAACGCTACTGAGACCATAGGCCCTTAAAATAATTGAAAATATTTGAAACTTTTTTCTTTATTTTTTGTAACAATTAACTCCTATGACTGATGGTACTCCCATGAGCACGTGTGTGACAAGTAGATACAATGTATAACAAAAAATAGGGAAAAAAAAAGCCTTTGAAAAGATTTTAAAAACTACAGCTGCTGGTAACATGTCTCTTTGCCATCCCAATTACTCCCTCCCCACATCTCACCCATCATTAGCCCTTCTCCCATATTGGTAAAATAATTGAAAAAAACACGAATGCATTTTTAAAATAAAAATATTTTATTATCAAAACATTGTTAAAAAAAAAGGGTAAAGTAAAACATTCTCAAAATCTAACTAGACCTGATGCTGCCAACTCACTGCACCAGGCCCATTAAAGTAATGGCAGTACTTGTCTCTGCCGGCCTTCGCATTGTCCTTGCTCCTGCCTTGATTGACAGGTTGAAGGCCTGCAATAGCGGGATCATTGTCACGCCATTCTCCGAGCACCACGTCACCATTGCTGTCCGAGTCCATGAAGCCTGGCGGACTGTAAGTACCAGCATCGCGTTTTCTTAGAAAATTGTGCAGCACACAACAGGCCAACACCACAGAGTCTATGGATTCCAGCTTCATGTTGATTGGTGTGTGGAAAACCCTGAAGCGGTTGGCCATTATGCCGAAGGCATTCTCCACAACGCGCCGTGCCCTAGAGAGTCTGTAGTTAAAAATCCGCCTTTCCCCTGTCAAAGTCTTTTGTGGATATGGTTTAACAAGATGCTCATGAAGGGGGAAGGCTTCATCGCCCACAAACACAAAGTTTAGGTTGGCGGTGGTGTCCATGTTGGTTGGCAAGTTAAGTTTATTATTAAACAACCGATCACCAAAACTTGTGTGCTCCAAAACGCCACCGTCAGAAACCCTTCCATTAATGCCAACATTAACGTCAATAAATTCATAATTGGCATTAACAAGGGCCATGATGATCACGCTGAAGTAGCCCTTGTAATTATGAAAAAAGGATCCGCTGTTGGCTGGTTGCGTGATCCGCACATGTTTGCCATCCAAGGCACCACCACAGTTTGGGAACTGCCAAATCCTTTCAAAATCAGAGGCAATAATTTGCCATTCCGCCACTGATTTTGGAAATGGCATGTAGCTCCGTAAACTGCGGACGATGGCGTTGCATGTCTCCGGAATTAGTTCTCCAAGCAGCGACCGAGAAATTGCAGCAGAATATTGCAAATCCTTCATGGAACGTCCGGTTGCCAGAAATCGCAGCGTTACTGCCAAACGTTCCTCTGCTGAAACAGCTGCACGCATCCGGGTATCCTGCCGTTCAATGAGTGGCCTCACACATTCCAGTAGGAGCTTGAATGAATCCTCCGACATCCGTAGATAATTCCGGAAATCCTGCGGATTCTTCTCCTGCAACTCCCTCACTAGATGCATGTGGGTGAATCTGGACCTCTGCTCCAGCCATTCCCTGGTCCACATGCGACGCTTTCGCTTGGAGCGCCTCTCTTCCACCCGCGCCTCTTCCTGACGATCTGCCTCCATAGATAGCGCAACTGCCACAATCATACGCTCCGCGGTGGAGAGGTTCATTATGTGCAACCTGTACGGTAAAGAAGAGAAAAGTTAATGACTAATTAATTACTATTACTAAAGTGTTTAAATAGAATAAAATAAAGAATAAAATAAAAATTATATAACAAAAAAAAAAATAAACTTTTCAGTTTATACAGTTTACAAATGTCTAAAATGGTGAGGGGTGTAAAATAAATAAAGCAAAAAAAAAAATAATAAAAGTCAGGGGTGTAAAATAAATAAATAAAAAAAAAAAAAAAGAAAAAAATAAATAAAGTCTGGGGTGTAAAATAAATAAAGCAGACGAAATAAATAAATAAATAAATAAGGTCAGGGGTGTAAAAGCAATAAAGCAGAGGACGAAAAAAAAAAAATAAGGTCAAAAAACATTATCAAAACATCACAACATCACAAACAATATGTACCTTGAATCCAAATCCAAATATCCCGAAGATCCAAATCCAAATGGGGATGGATGGTGCTCTAACGACTCAGACAGGATCGCAAAACCCACCACTGCGCCACAAATATGATCGCAAAACACCGACACGCGATACTATCCTCACAAAAACGCACAAAGCACAGTTGGAATCATCCACAAAGTGCTCTGGAAACAATGGATGGGGGCGCAGTTATTATAGCTGAGGTGATGTTTGTGGTCACCAATCGGAGCTGAAGGGCGTTATGAACGAAAACAAAGTCCCGCCTCCGCCGCTGACTAATGCATCGTTAATGAGGTCGCACATTGTTCACAAAAAGGTGCCACATTCAGCGATATACTTACCCAGCGGGAGCGCCGACGATAAAATAGGGTCCGGAACGATGTCAGCGACGAGCGAGATCACAGCAGGAAGCTCGTCTGGAAGCTGCCGCACTGAACAACATCGCTAACGGGATCGTTAAATAGTGACGTTTTTTAGCGATATTGTTTAGTGTGGCATACCCTTAACAATTACATGAGTGTATGTGTGCAAAATTTGACACATGTAGGGGTTAATTAAAGGTGTAAATTCGTAGCAAAAAAGTCCGTTTTTTTTACAACAAATTTACACCTTTAATTAACCCCTACAGGTGTGAAATTTTGCACACATACACTCATGTAATTGTTTGTGAAAACCAGATATCAAACTACATGAAAAGACATGGTTAACTCTATGTAAACCATGTGTCATTTCATGTCGGGTGCTTCTGTATTTTCACAAAAGCCGGCATTACCCGGCAATTGAATCAGAGGCTATTTTACTATGTAGAAGTGTATGAACTATAATTATATGTATATATATATGTCACAATGACATGTATATATATATATATATATATATATATATATATATATAAAATATGTATTCTATGTGTGTATATTTAGTGTTTACAAGGAAAGAAAGGTTTTTTTTTTTAGTTCCGATATTTCTGTCCCATTGACTTGCATTGCGTTTCTGGTATCGGATCGGCGATACCCGATACTTTTTGAGTATCGGGCCGATCCAATCTGATCCAGTATTTTAGGATATCGAGCGGTATAGCTCAACACTACCTGTGGCCTTTCGCCTGCGCTTGACTCCTTCATTGTGGATCCCCAATGTATTCCATAAGGCGCTTCTGAAGCCGTAGGTGCCTTCCTCAGGTGGGTCTCCCTCGCACCCGCCACCTGTTGTGGTGGATGGTCAGACTGAGTATGAGGTGGAACGGGCGGTGGATTCTTGTATGTTTCGCCGTTCACTTCAGTACTTAGTCCATTGGAATGGTTACAGTCCTGAGGACCGGTTGTTGGTGCCAGTGCGTTCTGTCCATGTGGATAGGTTGGTCCGGGCCTTTCACGCTCATTGTCCAGGGAAGCCTGTGGGTCCTGTGGCCCCTCATTGAGAGGGGGTACTGTCATTATTCAGTCCAGACTTTGTTTTCTGCTGTCTTCTCTCTGGACTGGTCATGAGGGGTTAATCACTTCTGCCTCATTTTGGAGCTGGCTGGGCTATTGCAGTCCTCTGCAGCCTGCGGGCCAATGTCAGCTATAGTTCATGCTTCCAGGCTAGAGCCGCTAACCCGTATACCCTAGTGATCCTCCTGCCTCTGACTTCCCGTATCTGTGTATGACATTGCCTGATCTCTGGACTCCGCCTTTTGTTTTCCGTCTCTGATACCACGATTCCCGACTGGCTTCTGACTCTCTGGCTTGTACCCCGACTACATCTTACGCCTCATGTTTTGGATACTATGTTAACGGTAGGCTCTGACTTTCTCGCTATTCCCTGATTATCTGCATTGCTGTGACCTGTGGTATTTCTGCTCCTGACAGTTTTTGACTTCAGCTTGTCTGACCATTCTTTCGTTATCTGTGACACCTGTGCTGCTGCTCTGTGTTACTTCTCTGTGTGTGTGCAACCTCTCTTCCGACACCAGCACCCCTTGGTGGAGGTTGTGCTTTACTGCACTGCAGCAGTATATTAGACCATTATTCTCATCAGCATAGATCTTGTTCCCGGAGAACAATGTGCTGCTGAGAACAATGATATTTTGTGTAAACCAAAAGTTAATTAAATTTGATTAACCAGTGTTTTTTCTCATTAATTAGATGATCTTTAGCCTGTTTTCAGTGCCCAATTTTTGTGGAAAAGATCATATTAATATTTGTTTGTCCCCTTACATTCACATTGGCATTTGTGAAGCAAGTCACTATTCACGGACAAGCAGTGAGGCTGGATAGTCAAGAGGTCCAAGTTTAAAAGCCAGTAGGGTACGTCATAGACAGAAGGGTAAGGTAAAGGCATAGTCAGGTAACAATCCAAGGTCAGAATTCCAAGAAGGTAGCGGATCAAGACAAAAGGTCTAGTCAAATGGATGGTCAAGGTAAATCCAAGGTCGAGTAGCAAAGATCAGAATTTTAAAACTAAGTTTTACCATTGCATTTCACTCAATATTGGCTAAAAAAAAATAATTACTACAATTAAGAAAGCTTCTATAACTTCAACTTCCTAATAGGACATTTAATATGTGACCACCTCTTAAACACACTCACATCCCATGACTCAGCAAAAGTATTCCACTCTTGGCATTTTTCATGCTTTGCTACCTTACAACATGGAATTTCACTGTTTTTTTGGTTGGGTTGCATAAGTTCATGCAAAGAACATACCTACAACTGTGAACATTTGTTTTTTTTTAATTGTGAAGTAAGCAAAAAAATAAAATAACTGAAAACTTTAAAATGCAACTATTCACCCCTCTTAAGTCAGTACTTTGTAGAGCCTCATTTTGTGGTAAATACAGCTGCAAATCACTTTGAATAAGTTTATATGAGTTTTCCACATCTAGTCATTGGGATTTTTGCAAATTCCTAAAGGCAAAATTGTTCCAGCTCCTTCAGGTTAGATGGTTTCCTCTGGTGAACAGCAATCTTCAAGTCTGACCACAGATTCTCAATTGGATTAAGGTCTGGACTTTGACTGTGCCACTGCAAAACATTTACATATCTCCCCTTAAATCACTCAAGTGTTGCTTTAGCAGTATGCTTTGGGTCATTGTCTTAAGCCCCCGTCTCACACAGTGATCTCGCTAGCGAGATCGCTGCTGAGTCACTAGTTTTGTGACGCAGCAGCGATCTCCCCAGCGATATCGCTGTGTGTTACATTCAGCGACGATCAGCCCCCCTGCTGGGTATCGCTGATCGTCGCTGAATGTCCTGGACATTTTTTTGATCGCTGGTCTCCCGCTGACAGGCACGCATCGCTGCGTGTGACAGGCGGGAGATCAGCGATCCGCTGGTAACCAAGGTACACAGCGGGTATCCAGGCGCGGGGCTGTGCCTAGAAACCCGCTGTGTACCTTGGATACCAGTGCCCTGATGCAGGGAGCTGGTATCCAAGGTACACAGTGGGTTTCCAGGCACCGCGCAACGCCTGGAAATCCGATGTGTACCTTGGTTACCAGCTCCCTGCATCAGGGCGCTGGTATCCAAGGTACACTGCGGGTAACTAAGCGATGTTACCCGCAGTGTCGTTGTGCTGATCGCTGCCCTGAGCTGCCTGTTTGGCAGCTCAGCAGCGATCATGTAAAGATACACCAGCGATCCTGACAAGTGCATATCGTTGTCGGGATCGCTGGTGTATCGCTATGTGAGACCCAGGCCTTACTGGAAGGTAAACCTATGTCCCAGTCTTAAATCACTGACAGACTTAAACAGGTTAACTTCAAGAATATCTCTGTATTTCACAGTAATACAGTATCCATCTTATTGACTTTGACCAATTGTTCTGTCCCTGCTGTCGAAAAACATCCCCACAGCATGATGCTGCAACCATAATGTTTCACTGTGGGGATTATTTTCCTGGGATGATGAGCTGTATTTGTTTGGAGCCAGACATAGCATTTTAACTTGGTGGCCAAAAAGTTGAATTTTGGTCTCATCTGACCACAGCTCTTTCCTCCATACATTTGGGGAATCTTCCAGGTAGTTTGGCAAACTCAAAATGAGACTTACAATTTTTGTGTGTTACTAACTGCTTATTTTCTGGCCACTCTTCAATAAAGGCCACCTCTATGGAGGTAACAGCTTATTGTGTTTGTATGGAAATATACATTCCCTGCTTGGAAACTCTGCAGCTCCTTCACAGTTACCTTTGGTCTCTGTGCTGCTTCAGTAATTAATGCCGTTCTTGCTGGGCTGAGAGGTTTTGTGGGTGTTCCTGACTTGACAGGTTTGTTTTGATACATGGTACTTTCAGTTTGATGATGGATTTAATGATCATCAGAGATTGAGATTTCTTTTTTATAACCCAACTCTGACTTCTACTTCTCAACAACTTTTGTCCCTTACATTTTTTGAGATCGCCTTTGTTTTCATGGTGTTTTTTGGTTAGTGGTGCCTCTTGCTTAATTGAGTTCAACCTCTGTGGCCTTTCCGAAAAGGTTTGTATAATACTGACAGACCATATGATACTTATATTGCACATAGGTGTACTTTCTTTCACTAAACATGTGACTTATGAAGATAAAGTCTTGCACCAGAAATGTTTAGCTTCTTCATCACTGTAGCGTCGGCGTCCCTGCCTTCTGCCAGGCAGGGACGCTGTTCCCCTGCAGCAGCGCCTCTGCCAGGCAGGGACGTCGCCCCCCTTACCCTTCCTCAGCTCCTCCTTCCGCCCTGCTGGGGCCGCGCGCTCCTTCCCTGCTGCTGGACTTAGGGCGCGCGCCCGCGCCCTCCCCCGCTCTTAAAGGAGCCGCGCGCATTTTTCAAATAAGTCCCCGGCCAATGCCGGAGGACTCCACCCTATATTAAGGGCTTCCTCCTTAATGGAGGTGCCCGAGCAATGTTGTTGTTGCACTGTTTCACTCTGCTTCAGCCCTCAGGTCCCGTTACCAGTTACCTGCCTGTTTCCTGCCCGTTTGCTGTATGCTACCTGTCCGCAAGTCTACCCGGAGGTTCGGACGTCACAAGTGGTGATCCACGGCTATTCCAGAGACTCTTGCCTGCTCACATGGGAGCGATCATCTGCCATCTGACTGCAGCCCTACCCGGAGGTTCGGACGTCACAAGCGGTGATCCCCGGCTATTCCAGAGACTCTTGCCTGCTCACTTGGGAGCGATCATCTGCCATCTGACTGCAGCCCTACCCGGAGGTTCGGACGTCACAAGCGGTGATCCCCGGCTGTTCCAGAGACTCTCGCCTGCTCACTTGGGAGTGTCCATCCGCCATCTGCCTGCTAGCCTACCGGGAGGCTTCACCATCTCAGGTCGTATATACCTGTCCATCTAGAGACTGCCCCGGTTACTTGCTGTGACAACCTGCCTTGTCAATCCAGAGACTGCCCCGGTCACTTGCCGTGACAACCTGCCTGTCTATCCAGAGACTACCCCGGTCACTTGCCGTGACAACCTGCCAGTCTATCCAGAGACTACCCCGGTCACTTGCCGTGACAACCTGCCTGTCAATCCAGTGACTGCCCCGGTCACTTGCCGTGACAACCTGCCTGTCTATCCAGAGACTGCCCCGGTCACTTGCCGTGACAACCTGCCTGTCAATCCAGAGACTGCCCCGGTCACTTGCCGTGATCCTTTCCCGTATAACCAGAGACTGCCCCGTCACTTGCCGTGACTTCCTGTCCGTCTCCCTGGGCGCCACCCGCTCTCTTACAAGTATAACCTTCTTGTATAAATAAAGCTCAGAGGTTCCACCTACCTGACCCGTTACAGTTTGCTCGGGCCCTGGAACCCGGTGGCACCCAAACCCCTTCGCTATCTGACCTGTGTCATGAACTGTCTCGTCAGAGGTGTCAACAGGAGTCCATCCTGGGTCATCTGCGGTGTGTTAATTCCCGCCTGGACACTCTGAATACTTCCCCGACAACCACCGCGAGCACCATGACTCGCAATCCGGCAGTTCCGCTGCTTACCAACTCCGTGGTTTCTATTCCAGGACCTCGACTTTCAGCTCCTCCTCGGTTTGGAGGCGACCCTGCTCTGGCTCGGGGTTTCATCAACCAATGTACCCTGCATTTTGAACTCCTGGCACACCAGTTTAACTCTGACCGGGCCAAAATTGCCTTCATCATGTCACATCTCACCGGAGAGGCCCTGGCCTGGCTAAATCCTCTTTGGGAAAGAGAAGATCCTCTGGTGTCTAACCTGTCTGCTTTCTCTTAGCCTTCCGGAAGGTATTCGATGAACCCGGACGGAAGACCTCCTCTGCATCATCTCTGCTGCGTCTTCGTCAGGAGAGTCTCACCGTGGGTCAATATGCCATAAGGTTTCGTACCCTTGCCTCAGAGCTGGCTTGGGATAATGACGCTCTGATAGCTGTCTTCTGGGAGGGCCTGTCCGGCCGCATTAAAGATGAACTTGCCGGTCGGGACATTCCAACCTCTCTCGATGACCTAATAACTCTGGCCAATCGAATTGATCTACGGTTCCAGGAGCGAGCCAAAGAGGTCACCCGTGAGAGAAGGTTTCCTCGCCTAGCTCCTTCATTTCAGAGACCTGTAACTCCTTCCGTATCTCCTCAAGTGCCCCCGGCAGAGCCCATGCAGGTCGACCAGACCAAGATGGTCAAAGCCCGTCAGGACTCACGCCGTGCTGAGGGGAGTTGCTTCTACTGTGGCAGTAAGGAGCACCGGATCCGTACCTGCCCAGAGAGGTCGGGAAATGCCTGTGTCTAGGTTCGCTCGGAGAGGTCCACCTAGACAAGAATAAATCCTCTTCATCTCTGCTGCTGTCTGTCTCAATTCTCCTCGGTGAGAACCGTTACTTCGACTAGCCCAACTTGATTCTGGAGCAGCTGGGAATCTCGTTTCACAGGCTCTGGTAGAGAAATATCGCATTCCCACCAAACCTCTGCTTGAACCAGTATCTGTTGCTGCTGTAGATGGGGGTCTTCTACCACGTCCCATCCAGCTTATCACCGAGGCTATAACCCTGCAGGTGGGAATGTTACATTCTGAGAGTATCTAATTTCATGTTCTACCTGGACTCTCTCACGCTTTCTTACTAGGTCTGCCTTGGCTCCAAAAGCATGCACCCGTGCTCGACTGGCAGACTGGAGAGATTCTTCGCTGGGGACAGGACTGTCATCAAACGTGTCTGGTGCCTGTTCATCCTGTCCGTCCTTCTCCTACACCTGCTAATCTACCAGGACTCCCGATTCCATATTGGTCTTTCGCTGATGTCTTTAATAAAAAGGAAGCAGAGACATTACCCCACACAGACCGTATGATTGCCCGATCGACCTGCTACCTGGTACTACGCCTCCCCGTGGGCGTATTTACCCATTGTCCGCTGCTGAGACCAGGTCGATGTCCGAATATATCGAGGAGAACTTGGCCAAAGGATTCATCGGGAAATCTACCTCCCCAGCGGGAGCAGGTTACTTCTTCGTAAAAAAGAAAGACGGATCTCTCCGTCCCTGTATTGACTACAGAGGCTTAAATTTGATCACGGTGAAGAATAAGTACCCTCTTCCGCTCATTCCAGAATTGTTTGATCGACTTAGAGGGGCGAGAATCTTCACCAAACTGGATCTTCGTGGGGCATACAACCTGGTTCGTATCCGTCGGGGAGATGAATGGAAGACGGCATTCAACACCCGGGACGGCCACTACGAGTATTTGGTGATGCCCTTTGGTCTCTGTAATGCTCCAGCAGTCTTTCAGGAGTTGGTCAATGACATCTTTCGGGACCTCCTCTACTCTTGCGTTGTGGTGTACCTAGACGATATCTTGGTCTTCTCTCCGAACCTCCAGTCTCACCGGAGGGATGTTCGTCAGGTTCTGCTCAGGCTCAGGCAGAATCACCTCTTCGCCAAATATGAGAAGTGCCTCTTTGAGCAGACCTCACTTCCGTTTTTGGGCTACATCATTTCTCAGACAGGCCTACGAATGGATCCGGAGAAACTGTCTGCCATCGAGAAGTGGCCTCGACCGGAGGGGTTGAAGACCATTCAGCGGTTCCTGGGATTCGCCAACTATTACCGCCTCTTCATACCGCACTTCTCTTCCAGGACTGCTCCAATCTCCGCGCTCACCCGCAAGGATGCTAACCCCAAACAGTGGACGCTCGAAGCAGAGGAGGCCTTTCTTTCCTTAAAACAGGACTTCTCTTCCGCTCCAGTGCTGCATCGCCCGGACGGCAACAAGCAGTTCTTCCTGGAGGTGGACGCTTCCTCCTCTGGAGCCGGAGCGGTACTCACTCAAAAATCTTCATCCGGGAGGATGGTATCCTGCGGCTTCTTCTCCAAACTCTTCTCCTCCTCCGAGCGCAACTACTCCATAGGAGACCGAGAGTTATTGGCCATCAAGTTGGCATTGGAGGAGTGGCGTTACCTACTCGAGGGGGCTCTTCATCCAGTAATCATTTACACGGACCACAAGAATCTGGCTTACCTCCAGCATGCTCAGAGACTTAACCCTCGCCAAGCCTGGTGGTCCTTGTTTTTTGCCCGCTTCGATTTTGTCTTGCATTTTCGCCCGGCTGACAAGAACGTCAAGGCTGATGCCTTGTCCCGGTCTTTCCTGGTGTCAGATCTCGAGGAAGAACCTAAACATATCATCGATCCCGCCAGAGTGATGCGGGTGGCTCCCGTGAGTCTAAATCGTCTCCCTCCTGGTAAGACGTTCGTATCAGTAACCGACCGAAGAGAATCCTACACTGGGGTCATTCGTCTAAACTAGCTGGCCACGCTGGTCAGAAAAAGACCCTCCAACTCATAACCCGGCATTATTGGTGGCCTACCCTGCACAAGGACGTAATAGACTTTGTATCTGCCTGTGTCTCCTGTGCCCGCAACAAAGTTCCGAGACACCTGCCTGCCGGCCGTCTTCTTCCGCTTCCTGTACCCGCTGCCCCCTGGCAGCATATAGCCATGGACTTCATAACAGATCTGCCCGTTTCTGCCGGCTGTACGGTTATTTGGGTGGTCGCTGACCGCTTTTCCAAGATGGCTCACTTCATTCCTCTGCCAGGTCTTCCGTCTGCACCCGAGTTGGCTAAAGACTTTATCCACCACATCTTCCGTCTCCATGGTCTGCCTCGTCACATTGTGTCGGATCGTGGGGTACAGTTCACCTCACGTTTCTGGAGAGCCACTTGTAAGTTGCTAGACGTCACCTTGGATTTCCTCCGCTTACCACCCGCAGTCCAATGGACAAGTTGAGCGAATCAATCAGAATCTGACCAGTTATCTCCGGCACTTCGTTAATGCCCACCATTCTGACTGGGTGGAGCTCCTGCCTTGGGCCGAATTCTCTTACAATAATCATGAGAGCGAATCTTCCTCCAAGTCTCCGTTTTTTGTAGTCTTCGGTCAGCACCCTCGGATCCCTGTTCCTGTCACCATCTCTGTGGACAATCCAGCTGCGGAATCTCTGGTTAGAGAATTTTCCTCCATATGGGAGAGTACCCGATCCGCACTCATTCAGTCATCCGAGCGTATGAAGAGACATGCTGACAAAAGACGTCTGGATCCTCCTCAATTCCGTCCTGGGGATAAGGTCTGGCTTTCGTCCAAGTATGTCCGGCTCAGATTCCTTCCTACAAGTTAGGCCCTCGGTTCATCGGTCCCTTTGAGATCATCAGTCAGATCAACCCGGTGTCCTATAAATTGAAACTCCCGGCCAATTTGCGCATTCCTAACTCTTTCCATGTATCTCTCCTCAAACCGGTGGTACTTAACTCTTTTTTCAAGTCTACAGGTACACCTCCTGCTCCAGTGTCTGCTGACGATGAATTGAGGTAGAGAACATTCTGGCCACCAAAAGGGTAGGAAGAAAGACTTATTTTTTGGTGGATTGAAGGGGTTTGGTCCTGAGGAGAGAACGTGGGAGCCTCGGGAGAACATCCATGCCCCTCTCATCCTAGCTAAATTTCTTTCTGGCCTAAAGGGGGGAGCCTAGAGGGGGGGGTACTGTAGCGTCGGCGTCCCTGCCTTCTGCCAGGCAGGGACGCTGTTCCCCTGCAGCAGCGTCCTCTGCCAGGCAGGGACGTCGCCCCCCTTACCTTCCTCAGCGTCCTCCTTCCGCCCTGCTGGGGCCGCGCGCTCCTTCCCTGCTGCTGGACTTAGGGCGCGCGCCCGCGCCCTCCCCCGCTCTTAAAGGAGCCGCGCGCATTTTTCAAATAAGTCCCCGGCCAATGCCGGAGGACTCCACCCTATATTAAGGGCTTCCATCCTTAATGGAGGTGCCCGAGCAATGTTGTTGTTGCACTGTTTCACTCTGCTTCAGCCCTCAGGTCCCGTTACCAGTTACCTGCCTGTTTCCTGCCCGTTTGCTGTATGCTACCTGTCCGCAAGTCTACCCGGAGGTTCGGACGTCACAAGTGGTGATCCACGGCTATTCCAGAGACTCTTGCCTGCTCACATGGGAGCGATCATCTGCCATCTGACTGCAGCCCTACCCGGAGGTTCGGACGTCACAAAGCGGTGATCCCGGCTATTCCAGAGACTCTTGCCTGCTCACTTGGGAGCGATCATCTGCCATCTGACTGCAGCCCTACCCGGAGGTTCGGACGTCACAAGCGGTGATCCCCGGGTGTTCCAGAGACTCTCGCCTGCTCACTTGGGAGTGTCCATCCGCCATCTGCCTGCTAGCCTACCGGGAGGCTTCACCATCTCAGGTCGTATATACCTGTCCATCTAGAGACTGCCCCGGTTACTTGCTGTGACAACCTGCCTGTCAATCCAGAGACTGCCCCGGTCCACTTGCCGTGACAACCTGCCTGTCTATCCAGAGACTACCCCGGTCACTTGCCGTGACAACCTGCCAGTCTATCCAGAGACTACCCCGGTCACTTGCCGTGACAACCTGCCTGTCAATCCAGAGACTGCCCCGGTCACTTGCCGTGACAACCTGCCTGTCTATCCAGAGACTGCCCCGGTCACTTGCCGTGACAACCTGCCTGTCAATCCAGAGACTGCCCCGGTCACTTGCCGTGATCCTTTCCCGTATAACCAGAGACTGCCCCGTCACTTGCCGTGACTTCCTGTCCGTCTCCCTGGGCGCCACCCGCTCTCTTACAAGTATAACCTTCTTGTATAAATAAAGCTCAGAGGTTCCACCTACCTGACCCGTTACAGTTTGCTCGGGCCCTGGAACCCGGTGGCACCCAAACCCCTTCGCTATCTGACCTGTGTCATGAACTGTCTCGTCAGAGGTCTCAACAGGAGTCCATCCTGGGTCATCTGCGGTGTGTTAATTCCCGCCTGGACACTCTGAATACTTCCCCGACAACCACCGCGAGCACCATGACTCGCAATCCGGCAGTTCCGCTGCTTACCAACTCCGTGGTTTCTATTCCAGGACCTCGACTTTCAGCTCCTCCTCGGTTTGGAGGCGACCCTGCTCTGGCTCGGGGTTTCATCAACCAATGTACCCTGCATTTTGAACTCCTGGCACACCAGTTTAACTCTGACCGGGCCAAAATTGCCTTCATCATGTCACATCTCACCGGAGAGGCCCTGGCCTGGCTAAATCCTCTTTGGGAAAGAGAAGATCCTCTGGTGTCTAACCTGTCTGCTTTTCTCTTAGCCTTCCGGAAGGTATTCGATGAACCCGGATGGAAGACCTCCTCTGCATCATCTCTGCTGCGTCTTCGTCAGGAGAGTCTCACCGTGGGTCAATATGCCATAAGGTTTCGTACCCTTGCCTCAGAGCTGGCTTGGGATAATGACGCTCTGATAGCTGTCTTCTGGGAGGGCCTGTCCGGCCGCATTAAAGATGAACTTGCCGGTCGGGACATTCCAACCTCTCTCGATGACCTAATAACTCTGGCCAATCGAATTGATCTACGGTTCCAGGAGCGAGCCAAAGAGGTCACCCGTGAGAGAAGGTTTCCTCGCCTAGCTCCTTCATTTCAGAGACCTGTAACTCCTTCCGTATCTCCTCAAGTGCCCCCGGCAGAGCCCATGCAGGTCGACCAGACCAAGATGGTCAAAGCCCGTCAGGACTCACGCCGTGCTGAGGGGAGTTGCTTCTACTGTGGCAGTAAGGAGCACCGGATCCGTACCTGCCCAGAGAGTCGGGAAATGCCTGTGTCTAGGTTCGCTCGGAGAGGTCCACCTAGACAAGAATAAATCCTCTTCAGCGCCACCCGCTCTCTTACAAGTATAACCTTCTTGTATAAATAAAGCTCAAGGTTCCACCTACCTGCCCCGTTACAATCACAAAAGAGATGAATACATCTGCAAATGCTAATTTTTGGTTATTTGATCCCATAAATTTAATTTATACGAATTTTTATTTTTCTCACTTCACTTCACCAACTTAGACTATTCAGTGCTGATGCATCACACATTTATTGTATGACAAGAACATTTAGGCACAGGTTGTCATTTAACAAAATAAGTAAACAGCCAAGGGGGGTGAATACATTCACAAACCACTGTATATGAGGTGGACTGAACTACTCATTGCAATCTTGCTAAGCCATGTGAATGAGACATACTGTAGTCTAAGAGCCATTTACAATGCTATTTTTTTCTATTTTGGTACACACAAACAAGTTCTATCTCGAAAAACAGTATTAGTTAATGTGAGGCCAGGGTCACACCAGCGTGTTTTCTCTCATCAGAGAGAATTGGGCTGATTATGCTAATTAAACTCTGATCAAACTGATCAAAGTTTGAAAAGAGTGCAATCTGATTTTCTTGGATGAGTGTGGCACCCCTGAGGGTTCAGTCGCCACAGAGGTACTGCATCTCAACCAGAGGTGTGGTATCCCACCTTTCAGGTAAGATGGAGACACCAGACCTGCTAGACACAACACTACATCCATCTCACACACTAGCAGCAGTTCCTCTATATTCCTGCTGGCTAAGAAAGGGTGTTGGAAGGTGGGTGGAGCTGGAAGGTTAGAGAGGGAGAATAGAGGGAAGTAAGGGAGATTCTACCCTTAGGGGAAGAAGGGGAAAGACGTGCATAGGCAACCTTCCCATAGGGGAAGAGGAAGAGATAGGTGCCTAGTCTGGAGGAGCTGCTGAACAGACATAAAGACAGAAGGAAGCTCTCTGAGGAGGAAAGGATTTTCTCAGGGGCACGGCTGAGCAGAGACTACCCGTGGGCTCATTTGAGGTTGACGGACATCAGTTGGGAGAATCCAGGTCTCAGAAGGGTCTCGGCCCCTAGCCTAGTGGAGCGTACAACAGGACTCAGCTAGCAAGCCGACAGCTGTGACAACTTTAGGGGTCACAGCCAACAACCACAATTATCTTCTCTGTAAAGGCAGCTATATAGAATCAAGGAAACACTTTGGGCATGTTATCTGACAGGATTTGCAGCCGCTGATCTGGGACACTGATTGTGTGGTGCTGGGAAGGAAGAGGAGTGGAAAATCAGCACAGTGTGATGGCCAGGGAAGGCACATACTAACAGGGAATTCTGGAAAGGTGTTTTCCATCTGCCTGGAAGTTGGCTGGATCCCTCACCTGGAGGACGTGGCATCAGAGGCATCTGTGCGCACCTGAACTGTGAGTAAAGCTTTGGAAACTAGACCTGACTGTGTCCTTTCAAGTTCTTCTGCGGCACCCGATCCACACTGCTACATCTGCCAACACCACATCCTCTACAACATACCTTTGACCAGGGACAACAAGCTCTGCCTTTGGAGAGCTATTCCAACTCTGCTGAATCACACCATCAGTCCCAGAGGATCTGCACTGCAGCGCTGGTCACCTCTGACCAGAAACCACAGGTGGCATCATGAATAGAGTTGAGCGAAACAGGTCGGTCAGATTCAAAAAAA
>JARQOD010009477.1:0-31222 GCA_033576555.1 Oophaga sylvatica
ACATCGTATTATACTGACCTATTCTCACTGTGTACAATCAGTACACTATTCGTGAGTACTTGACATATTCCGTATCAACTCGAGCTCTACTACTGTACACCGTGTCATCATTACTTCGTGCATCACTTGTATTATACTGTTGCTATCTGTTTAATCAGACTGACACATTCTGTGTATCATTGTATTACCATAGCTATACATTCTGATACTTGTCATACTTTTACTGAGTTATCTGTTAACCCAATACTACTGATTCTCTGATTACCAGAGCTGCAACTCATATTCTGCTGGTTCATCCTGTTACATCAACTATACTATTCGCATCCTGTAATATACCATACTACTATTCTCTGGTGATCACTGTGTAATAATTCATTACTGATCCTGGTTCATCTGTATTATACTCAAGCTGCATCACTATCGCTGCGTATTACCAATTCATTAATCCTGAGTCATCCTTTACAACATCACTATTCTCTTATCTCAACATACATTCTGTCTGAGTCCTGTATCAACTACTCCTATTTCTGTATACTGACATACTTACATTCTGTCAGTCACTGTTACTCAATACTACTTCTCCTGATATACTGGCTACTCATATTGCTGGTCATCTGTACTACATCATACATCCTGGTTACTCCTGTTTACTCCAACTACTCACTTTCTGCTGGTCATCCTGTGTATACATCATACTGATCCTATTCTCCGTATTAATCCACTGTCACTACTATTCTGCTGGTCATCACGTTATACATCATACTGATCCTATTCTCCTGTATTACCAGCTGACACTATTCTGCTGTCACTGGTACATACTTATTATGATCCGGTACATCCTGTTCCCAGTGACACTCATACTATCTGTGTCGATTTAACTACATTTCTGTCCTAGTTACATCCTGATTTACTCCAGTACATATATTCGCTGGGCAGTCACTGTGTATCATTATACTACCTGATTCCTTATTATATCCGAGTCATCATATTCTCTGGTGCATCACTTACTCTTCTACGTCCTGGTTTACATCCTATATCTGAGCGCCTATATTCTCTGGTGCATCATTTACTACATTACTGGTCTGATTACATCCTGTATTATTCAGGCTCTATATTCTCGTGCATCCTGTTCTCATTACTTTAATCCATTACATCCTTTACCGAGCTGCATCATATTCTCGGTGCAGTCACTTTCTACATCATTATGACCTATTACATCCTGATTATACTCCAGTGCTACTATTCTGCGGTGCAGTCATGTGTACTACATACTTCCTGAGTTACATCCTGTATTATACTCCGAGCTGCACTCACTATTCTGTGCAGTCCTGTGATACATAATATCTGATTACTCCTGTATTACCAACTGACTACTATCTCGGTAGTCACTTTACTATTCTTGATCCTGGTACTCATTACCCAGAGCTGATCACTATTCTCTGGTGAGTCCTGGTCATACTATGTCCTGAGTTCACTGTAATATACTCAACTGACTCCTATTCTGCTGTCATCACTGTGTCATCATTTTGATCCTGATTACATCTTTATATCCGAGCTCCTATATCTCGGTGCATCACTGTTCTATCATTATGTCTGCTTGTATATACATACATTACTGATCCTGAGTTACATCCTGTATTATACTCCAGAGCTGCACTCCTATTCTGCTGGTGCAGTCATGTGTTTTCATTATGATCCGATTCTCGTATTATCTCCAGAGCTGCACTCCTATTCTGTGTGGACTGTGACATCACATACTGTCTGAGTTACCCGTTTACTCCAGGCTGCACTCACATTTGCTGGTGCAGTCATGTGTACATCTTACATTATGATCTGAGGTACATCCTGTATACTCCAGAGTGCACTCACTATTCTGCTGGTGCAGCACTGTGCATCATACATTACGTCTGAGTTACATCCTGATATCTCCAGAGCTGCACTCACTATTCTGCTGGTGCATCACTGTGTACATACATTACATACTGATCCTGAGTTACATCCTGTATTATACTCAGAGCTGCACTCACTATTTGCTGGTGCAGTCACTGTGTACATACATTACATTACTGATCCTGAGTTACATCCTGTATTATACTCCAGAGCTGCACTCACTATTCTGTGGTGCAGTCACTGTGTACATACATTACATTACTGATCCTGAGTTACTCCTGTATTAACTCCAGAGCTGCACTCACTATTCTGCTGGTGCAGTCACTGTGTACATACATACATTACGTCCTGAGTTACATCCTGTATTATACTCAGAGCTGCACTCACTATTCTGCTGGTGCAGTCACTGTGTACATACATTACTGTCCTGAGTTACATCCTGTATTATACCAGAGCTGCACTCACTATTCTGCTGGTGCAGTCACTGTGTACATACATTACATTACTGATCTGAGTTACATCCTGTATTATACCCAGAGCTGCACTCACTATTCTGCTGGTGCAGTCACTTGTACATAATTACATACTGTCCTGGTTACATCCGATTATACTCCAGAGCTGCACTCACTATTCTGCTGGTGCAGTCACTGGTACATAATTACTGTCCTGAGTTACATCCTGTATTATACTCCAGAGCTGCACTCATATTCTGCTGGTGCAGTCACTGTGTACATACATTACATTACTGATCCTGAGTTACATCCTGTATTATACTCCAGAGCTGCACTCACTATTCTGCTGGTGCAGTCACTGTGTACATACATTACTGGTCCTGAGTTACATCCTGTATTATACTCCAGAGCTGCACTCACTATTCTGCTGGTGCAGTCACTGTGTACATACATTACATTACTGATCCTGAGTTACATCCTGTATTATACTCCAGAGCTGCACTCACTATTCTGCTGGTGCAGTCACTGTGTACATACATTACTGGTCCTGAGTTACATCCTGTATTATACTCCAGAGCTGCGCTCACTATTCTGCTGGTGCAGTCACTGTGTACATACATTACATTACTGATCCTGAGTTACATCCTGTATTATACTCCAGAGCTGCACTCACTATTCTGCTGGTGCAGTCACTGTGTACATACATTACTGATCCTGAGTTACATCCTGTATTATACTCCAGAGCTGCACTCTCTATTCTGCTGCTGTATATTTTCTTGCGTTGGAGATCAGTGTGGTTTTGGCGGGGGTCTTGTGTTCGGACCCTCCAGATTCGTTCGTCATTGTTTTTCTCGATGAGACGCCTCCGTCTGTCTAATTCTGTGTGGATCTTTGCAGCCGGAGCACTGGTCTTGGGATGCGTCTCCCACCGGCCGGCCGCTCCCCTCCTCCACAGTCGGATGTACTACACCATTGTGTGAGAAGCACGGACGTACGGTGAGGTGTGGAGCATGCTGGGTAATGTGTGTGATGTAGAGAGGAAGCAGCGAGCGCCAGCGCGGGCCGATACCCAGCATCACCCATCCTGTACCAGACAGGGACGCCGACCTGGTGCCATCCGCACACCATGAAAGGCGCCGGCCCCGTCACGTCCACACCCTGCTATCGGTGTAGGATTAAAGTTCCTGGAGCCGCTGCCTCCTCTCAGAGGACATGATCGGTGTTTGCCTGCATGGACATGCGATGTGTATGTAGATGGCGCCGGAATGCAAGGCTGTGCTGAGAGGCGAGCATGAGGCCTGCAACGGGGGGGAAGCAGTAGGTCTCCGGTGGGTTGGTGGGGGGCGAGCAGTAGGCCTCCGGTGGGTTGGTGGGGGGGCGAGCAGTAGGCCTCCGGTGGGTTGGTGGGGGACGAGCAGTAGGCCTCCGGTGGGTTGGTGGGGGGCGAGCAGTAGGCTTTTGGTGGGGGGGCGAGCAGTAGGCCTCCGGTGGGTTGGTGGGGGGGCGAGCAGTAGGCCTCCGGTGGGTTGGTGGGGGGGCTAGCAGTAGGCCTTTGGTGGGGGGGCGAGCAGTAGGCCTCCGGTGGGTTGGTGGGGGGGCTAGCAGTAGGCCTCCGGTGGGTTGGTGGGGGGGCTAGCAGTAGGCTTTTGGTGGGGGGGCGAGCAGTAGGCCTCCGGTGGGTTGGTGGGGGGGCTAGCAGTAGGCCTCCGGTGTGTTGGTGGGGGGGCTAGCAGTAGGCTTTTGGTGGGGGGGCGAGCAATAGGCCTCTGGTGGGTTGGTGGGGGGGCTAGCAGTAGGCCTTTGGTGGGGGGGCGAGCAGTAGGCCTCCGGTAGGTTGGTGGGGGGGCTAGTAGTAGGCCTCTGGTGGGTTGGAGGGGGGGCGAGCAGTAGGCTTTTGGTGGGGGGGCGAGCAGTAGGCCTCCGGTGGGTTGGTGGGGGGCGAGCAGTAGGCCTTTGGTGGGGGGGCGAGCAGTAGGCCTCCGGTGGGTTGGTGGGGGGCGAGCAGTAGGCGTTTTGGTGGGGGGTCGAGCAGTAGGCCTCCGGTGGGTTGGTGGGGGGGCTAGCAGTAGGCCTCCGGTGGGTTGGTGGGGGACGAGCAGTAGGCCTCCGGTGGGTTGGTGGGGGGGCTAGCAGTAGGCCTCCGGTGGGTTGGTGGGGGGGCTAGCAGTAGGCCTCCGGTGGGTTGGTGGGGGGGCTAGCAGTAGGCCTCCGGTGGGTTGGTGGGGGACGAGCAGTAGGCCTCCGGTGGGTTGGTGGGGGGGCTAGCAGTAGGCCTCCGGTGGGTTGGTGGGGGGCGAGCAGTAGGCCTTTGGTGGGGGGGCGAGCAGTAGGCCTCCGGTGGGTTGGTGGGGGGCGAGCAGTAGGCGTTTTGGTGGGGGGGCGAGCAGTAGGCCTCCGGTGGGTTGGTGGGGGACGAGCAGTAGGCCTCCGGTGGGTTGGTGGGGGGGCTAGCAGTAGGCCTCCGGTGGGTTGGTGGGGGGGCTAGCAGTAGGCCTTTGGTGGGGGGGCGAGCAGTAGGCCTCCGGTGGGTTGGTGGGGGGCGAGCAGTAGGCCTTTGGTGGGGGGGCGAGCAGTAGGCCTCCGGTGGGTTGGTGGGGGGGCTAGCAGTAGGCCTCTGGTGGGTTGGTGGGGGGGCTAGCAGTAGGCCTCCGGTGGGTTGGTGGGGGACGAGCAGTAGGCCTCCGGTGGGTTGGTGGGGGGGCTAGCAGTAGGCCTCCGGTGGGTTGGTGGGGGGCGAGCAGTAGGCCTTTGGTGGGGGGGCGAGCAGTAGGCCTCCGGTGGGTTGGTGGGGGCGGAGCAGTAGGCGTTTTGGTGGGGGGACGAGCAGTAGGCCTCCGGTGGGTTGGTGGGGGGTCGAGCAGTAGGCCTCCGGTGGGTTGGTGGGGGGGCTAGCAGTAGGCCTCCGGTGGGTTGGTGGGGGACGAGCAGTAGGCCTCCGGTGGGTTGGTGGGGGGGCTAGCAGTAGGCCTCCGGTGGGTTGGTGGGGGGGCTAGCAGTAGGCCTCCGGTGGGTTGGTGGGGGGGCTAGCAGTAGGCCTCCGGTGGGTTGGTGGGGGACGAGCAGTAGGCCTCCGGTGGGTTGGTGGGGGGCTAGCAGTAGGCCTCCGGTGAGTTGGTGGGGGGGCTAGCAGTAGGCCTCCGGTGGGTTGGTGGGGGACGAGCAGTAGGCCTCCGGTGGGTTGGTGGGGGGCGAGCAGTAGGCGTTTTGGTGGGGGGGCGAGCAGTAGGCCTCCGGTGGGTTGGTGGGGGACGAGCAGTAGGCCTCCGGTGGGTTGGTGGGGGGGCTAGCAGTAGGCCTCCGGTGGGTTGGTGGGGGGGCTAGCAGTAGGCCTTTGGTGGGGGGGCGAGCAGTAGGCCTCCGGTGGGTTGGTGGGGGGCGAGCAGTAGGCGTTTTGGTGGGGGGGCGAGCAGTAGGCCTCCGGTGGGTTGGTGGGGGACGAGCAGTAGGCCTCCGGTGGGTTGGTGGGGGGGCTAGCAGTAGGCCTCCGGTGGGTTGGTGGGGGGGCTAGCAGTAGGCCTTTGGTGGGGGGGCGAGCAGTAGGCCTCCGGTGGGTTGGTGGGGGGCGAGCAGTAGGCCTTTGGTGGGGGGGCGAGCAGTAGGCCTCCGGTGGGTTGGTGGGGGGCGAGCAGTAGGCCTTTTGGTGGGGGGGGGCGAGCTGTAGGATTGCGGGGGAGGGGGCGAGCAGTAGGCCTGCGGAGGGGGCGGAGTGAGGGGAGGCTTGTGGGGGGAGGGGGCGAGCAGTAGGCCTGCGGAGGGGGCGGAGTGAGGGGAGGCTTGTGGGGGGAGGGTGGGATAATGTATATTTTTTCCTTTGTGGACCTCCTCTGTAATCCTCCCGTTAGACGGGTTGCATGGAGCGCTGCGCTGCCGTCTTGCTGCAGGGGGCGTCTCATCTCTGACTTTGTCCTTTGCTCTGTCCTCAGCTCACGCCGTGTACGACCATTGAGCAGTTCCCTTCTGTGCCGCTGTTCTCCATGCTCCGAGCTGCTGTTTCCACCGCCGCCATCCTGCGACCTGTCGCACCGCTGCTTCCCTCATGTCCGTGTGCACTAGACTTCACCCCTCAGAAAATGGACACAATGAATCTCGGGAAGTCGCAGGGGACGCGCACATCCTCCGCCGGAGCGTGGGGTCCTCTGACTTCTGCACATCGAGTGCCTTAACACAGCGGCAGGCGGCACCGCTCCAGCTCCACTCCGGCACCGCTCCGGCACAGAGCGCGGCTCCTCCACCTCTAACATTGGATGATCTTTCTAGTCCTGACAACTCCTGCGTTCTTCCACATGACATCATGATGACGTCACAACCCTGGAGCCCCAGTGATCCCACTACAAGTCCCAGCACAGCTTGTGTCGTCATTCAGGGCTGCTCCCGCCGTTTGCTGTGGTTTGAAGTTTCTCACTGAGGATTTTCTTACAGATTTGTATTTTCTGTGTCCGGAAATCGATGTGAGGCCCGGCTCCGGCTCTAGAGGGCGCCGTCATCGCCGCCGGCGTCACTTTTATTACATTTTGCCAAATTAGATGTTTTATTTTTGAAATGATAAAATATATAAATATTGACCTGAATAAAGAAAATGCAAAAAGCTTCTGGTCTGCAGTCACGAGATGTCGCTGACACCCACTCCTCAGTGTCCGTAATTCTCTCTGCAGACCCCTCTATGGCATCACTGCCCCCAGGTGTACACTGCAGCACCTTCACCTGCCCCATAAGAATAAAGGGGAGGAGGGGTCTGCCCATCACCTCCAGGGGTCTCCATCAGGGTGGGTGCAACGTGAGCCTGACGTCACCGCTGCAATATATATATATATATACACACACACATAATAGATGGATTACATACATTATTACACTACTGCAGAGCATTATCTGGCCACCAGAGGGCAGCATTACAGTATAACATTACTGCAGAGCATTATCTGGACACCAGGGGGCAGCATTACAGTATAACATTACTGCAGAGCATTATCTGGCCACCAGAGGGCAGCATTACAGTATAACATTACTGCAGAGCATTATCTGGACACCAGGGGGCAGCATTACAGTATAACATTACTGCAGAGCATTATCTGGCCACCAGAGGGCAGCATTACAGTATAACATTACTGCAGAGCATTATCTGGACACCAGGGGGCAGTATTACAGTATAACATTACTGCAGAGCATTATCTGGACACCAGGGGGCAGTATTACAGTATAACATTACTGCAGAGCATTATCTGGACACCAGGGGGCAGTATTACGGTATAACATTACTGCAGAGCATTATCTGGACACCAGGGGGCAGTATTACATTACTGCAGAGCATTATCTGGACACCAGGGGGCAGTATTACAGTATAACATTACTGCAGAGCATTATCTGGACACCAGGGGGCAGTATTACGGTATAACATTACTGCAGGGCATTATCTGGACACCAGGGGGCAGTATTACGGTATAACATTACTGCAGAGCATTATCTGGACACCAGGGGGCAGTATTACGGTATAACATTACTGCAGAGCATTATCTGGACACCAGAGGGCAGTATTACGGTATAACATTACTGCAGAGCATTATCTGGACACCAGGGGCAGTATTACAGTATAACATTACTGCAGAGCATTATCTGGACACCAGGGGGCAGTATTACGGTATAACATTACTGCAGGGCATTATCTGGACACCAGGGGGCAGCATTACAGTATAACATTACTGCAGAGCATTATCTGGACACCAGGGGGCAGTATTACGGTATAACATTACTGCAGAGCATTATCTGGACACCAGAGGCAGTATTACGGTATAACATTACTGCAGGGCATTATCTGGACACCCAGGGGGCAGTATTACGGTATAACATTACTGCAGAGCATTATCTGGACACCAGGGGGCAGTATTACGGTATAACATTACTGCAGAGCATTATCTGGCCACTAAAGGGAAGATCAGGAAAAACTAGAGCGGATCCATTTGCAATTTCTAAAGTACAACTGAGAGGTAGAATTACTCCTACCTCAGTCAGAATTGAAACAAGGACCCAAGAGGCAAAAGCTGAGGGAGCTAACCGCTGGGCCACCATAGAATTACCTGATGACTAGGCCATCACAACGGAACCTGCTCTTCCTTTTCATGACCTGTCCGTGGGCACTGATAGGCATATTGATGACCTAGCCATCAGGTAATTCTATGGTGGCTCAGTGGTTAGCTCACTCAGCTTCCAACGCTTGGGTCCTGAGTAGTGTTGAGCATTCCGATACTATCGGGTATATCGGGTATCGGCCGGCATTACCCGGCAATTGAATCAGCGGCTATTTTACTATGTAGAAGTGTATGAACTATAAATATATGTATATATATATATGTATTCTGTGTGTGCATATTTAGTGTTTACAAGGAAAGAAAGGGGTTTTTTTAGTTCCGATATTTCTGTCCCATAGACTTGCATTGGATTTCCGGTATCGGAATCGGGTATCGCAGACACTTTTTGGGTATCGGCGATACCCATTCCAATCCGATACTTCTTGATATCGGGAAGTATCGCTCAACTCTAGTCCTGAGTTCGATTCTGACTGAGGTTGGAGTAATTCTACCTCTCAGTCGCTCTTAGTTTTTCTTGATCTTCCTTTGGGGCTGGTAGTAATATCAATGACTTCCGAGCAGTTGTCTTCCAAGCAGCACGGTGGCTCAGTGGTTAGTATCCTTACCTTCCAACGCTTGGGTCCTGAGTTCGATTCTGACTGAGGTTGGAGTAATTCTACCTCTCAGTCGCTCTTAGTTTTTCCTGATCTTCCTTTGGTGCTGATAGTAATATCAATGACTTCCGAGCAGTTGTCTTCCAAGCAGCATGGTGGCTCAGTGGTTAGTATCCTTACCTTCCAACGCTTGGGTCCTTGGTTCAATTCTGACTGAGGTTGGAGTAATTCTACCTCTCAGTTGCTCTTAGTTTTTCCTGATCTTCCTTTGGTGCTGATAGTAATATCAATGACTTCCGAGCAGTTCTCTTTCAAGCAGCACGGTGGCTCAGTGGTTAGCTCCCTCACCTTCCAACGCTTGGGTCCTTGGTTCAATTCTGACTGAGGTTGGAGTAATTCTACCTCTCAGTTGCTCTTAGTTTTTCCTGATCTTCCTTTGGTGCTGATAGTAATATCAATGACTTCCGAGCAGTTCTCTTTCAAGCAGCACGGTGGCTCAGTGGTTAGCTCCCTCACCTTCCAACGCTTGGGTCCTTGGTTCAATTCTGACTGAGGTTGGAGTAATTCTACCTCTCAGTTGCTCTTAGTTTTTCCTGATCTTCCTTTGGTGCTGATAGTAATATCAATGACTTCCGAGCAGTTCTCTTTCAAGCAGCACGGTGGCTCAGTGGTTAGCTCACTCACCTTCCAACGCTTGGGTCCTGAGTTCAATTCTGACTGAGGTTGGAGTAATTCTACCTCTCAGTTGCTCTTAGTTTTTCCTGATCTTCCTTTGGGGCTGGTAGTAATATCAATGACTTCCGAGCAGTTCTCTTCCAAGCAGCATGGTGGCTCAGTGGTTAGCTCACTCACCTTCCAACGCTTGGGTCCTGAGTTCGATTCTGACTGAGGTTAGAGTAATTCTACCTCTCAGTCGCTCTTAGTTTTTCCTGATCTTCCTTTGGGGCTGGTAGTAATATCAATGACTTCCGAGCAGTTCTCTTCCAAGCAGCACGGTGGCTCAGTGGTTAGCTCACTCACCTTCCAACGCTTGGGTCCTGAGTTTGATTCTGACTGAGGTTGGAGTAATTCTACCTCTCAGTCGCTCTTAGTTTTTCTTGATATTCCTTTGGGGCTGGTAGTAATATCAATGACTTCCGAGCAGTTCTCTTCCAAGCAGCACGGTGGCTCAGTGGTTAGCTCACTCACCTTCCAACGCTTGGGTCCTGAGTTTGATTCTGACTGAGGTTGGAGTAATTCTACCTCTCAGTCGCTCTTAGTTTTTCCTGATCTCCCTTTGGTGCTGGTAGTAATATCAATGACTTCCGAGCAGTTCTCTTCCAAGCAGCACGGTGGCTCAGTGGAAAGCGCTGGTGCTTTGTAGCATGGAAGTCCAGGGTTCAAATCCCACTATGGACAACATCTGCAAGGCCCTTGTGTGTTCTCCCTGAGATCATGTGTGCTGCCACCCATGCTCCTAACACATACAGTGGTGGCGTTCCCCGTGCAGCATCCAGGAGGGCTGCTTGCCTGCCCCCTTCATTGGGCAAGTAGTCAGAGTGGTGTTGGTCCTAAGCCCACCAGATCCCAGGAGAACACACAAGGGCCTTGCAGATGTCGTCCATAGTGGGATTTGAACCCTGGACTTCCATGCTACAAAGCACCAGCGCTTTCCACTGAGCCACCGTGCTGCTTGGAAGAGAACTGCTCAGAAGTCATTGATATTACTACCAGCCCCAAAGGAAGATCAGGAAAAACTAAGAGCGACTGAGAGGCAGAATTACTCCAACCTCAGCCAGAATCAAACTCAGGACCCAAGTGTTGTAAGGTGAAAGAACTAACCACTGAGCCACCATGCTGCTTGGAAGACAACTGCTCGGAAGTCATTGATATTACTACCAGCAACAAAGGAAGATCAGGAAAAACTAAGAGCGACTGAGAGGCAGAATTACTCCAACCTCAGCCAGAATCAAACTCAGGACCCAAGTGTTGTAAGGTGAAGGAGCTACCCACTGAGCCACCATGCTGCTTGGAAGACAACTGCTCGGAAGTCATTGATATTACTACCAGCACCAAAGGAAGATCAGGAAAAACTAAGAGCGACTGAGAGGTAGAATTACTCAGACCTCAGTCAGGATCGAACTAAGGACCCAAGTGTTGGAAGGTGAAAGAGCTACCCACTGAGCCACCGTGCTGCTCTGAAGAGACCTGTTGGTAAAGTCATTGATATTACTACCAGCACCAAAAGGAAGCTCAGGAAAAACTAAGTACAACTGAGAGGTAGAATTACTCCAACCTCAGTCAGAACTGAACTCAGGACCCAAGCATTGGAAGATAAAAGAGCTAACCACTGAGCCACCATGCTGCTCAGAAGACAAGTGTTGGCAAAGTCATTGATATTACTTCCAGCACCAAAAGGAAGATCAGGAAAAACTAAGTACAAATGATAGGTAGAATTATTCAGAATCAAACTCAGGACCCAAGTTGTGAAAGGTAAGGGAGCTAACCACCGAGCCACCATGCTGCTCGGAAGACAACTGTTGGCAAAGTCATTGATATTACTACCAGCACCAAAGGAAGATCAGGAAAAACTAAGAGCGACTGAGAGGTAGAATTACTCAGACCTCAGTCAGGATCGAACTAAGGACCCAAGTGTTGGAAGGTGAAAGAGCTAACCACTGAGCCACCGTGCTGCTCTGAAGAGACCTGTTGGTAAAGTCATTGATATTACTACCAGCACCAAAAGGAAGCTCAGGAAAAACTAAGTACAACTGAGAGGTAGAATTACTCCGACCTCAGTCAGAACTGAACTCAGGACCCAAGCACTGGAAGATAAAAGAGCTAACCACTGAGCCACCATGCTGCTCAGAAGACAAGTGTTGGCAAAGTCATTGATATTACTTCCAGCACCAAAAGGAAGATCAGGAAAAACTAAGTACAAATGATAGGTAGAATTATTCAGAATCAAACTCAGGACCCAAGTTGTGAAAGGTAAGGGAGCTAACCACTGAGCCACCATGATGCTCAGAAGACAACTGTTGGCAAAGTCATTGATATTACTACCAGCACCAAAGGAAGATCAGGAAAAACTAAATGCAACTGAGAGGTAGAATTACTCCAACCTCAATCGAACTCAGGACCCAAGTGTTGAAAGGTAAGGGAGCTAACCACTGAGCCACCATGCTATTCTGAAGACAACTGTTGGCGAAGTCATTGATATTACTACCAGCACCAAACGAAGATCAGGAAAAACTAAGCACAGCTGAGATGTAGAATTACTCCAACCTCAGTCAGAATCGAACTAAGGATCCAAGTGTTGGAAGGTAAAAGAGCTAACCACTGAGCCACCATGCTGCTCAGAAGACAAGTGTTGGCAAAGTCATTGATATTACTACAAGCACCAAAAGGAAGCTCTGGAAAAACTAAGTACAACTGAGAGGTAGAATTACTCAGACCTCAGAATCAAACTCAGGACTCAAGCGTTGGAAGGTAAAAGAGCTAACCACTGAGCCACCATGCTGCTCAGAAGACAACTGTTGGCAAAGTCATTGATATTACTTCCAGCACCAAAGGAAGATCATGAAAAACTAAGTACAACTGAGAAGTAGAATTACTCAGACCTCAGTCAGGATCGAACTAAGGACCCAAGTGTTGGAAGGTAAAAGTGCTAACCACTGAGCCACCATGCTGCTCTGAAGACAACTGTTGGTAAAGTCATTGATATTACTACCAGCACCAAAAGGAAGCTCAGGAAAAACTAAGTACAACTGAGAGGTAGAATTACTCAGACCTCAGAATCAAACTCATGACTCAAGCGCTGGAAGGTAAAAGAGCTAACCACTGAGCCATCATGCTGCTTGGAAGACTAGTGTTGGCAAAGTCATTGATATTACTACCAGCACCAAAAGGAAGATCAGGAAAAACTAAGTGCAACTGAGAGGTAGAATTATTTAAACCTCAGAACCGAACTCAGGACTCAAGCGTTGGAAGGTAAAAGAGCTAACCACTGAGCCACTATGCTGCTCAGAAGACAAGTGTTGGCAAAGTCATTGATATTACTACCAGCACCAAAAGGAAGATCAGGAAAAACTAAGTGCAACTGAGAGGTAGAATTACTCAGATCTCAGTCAGAATCTAACTCAGGACCCAAGTGCTGGAAGGTAATAGAGCTAACCACTGAGCCACCATGCTGCTCAGAAGGCAAGTGTTGGCAAAGTCATTGATATTACTTCCAGCACCAAAAGGAAGATCAGGAAAAACTAAGTACAAATGACAGGTAGAATTATTCAGAATCAAACTCAGGACCCAAGTTGTGAAAGGTAAGGGAGCTAACCACTGAGCCACCATGATGCTCAGAAGACAACTGTTGGCAAAGTCATTGATATTACTACCAGCACCAAAGGAAGATCAGAAAAAACTAAGTGCAACTGAGAGGTAGAATTACTCCAACCTCAGTCAGAATCGAACTAAGGACCCAAGCGTTGGACGGAAAGGGAGCTAACTACTGAGCCACCATGCTGCATCAGAATTACCTGATGGCTAGATCTTCAATATGTCTATCAGTGCCCACCGACAAGTCATGAAAAACTAGAGCGAGTCCATTTGCAATTTCTAAAATTCAACTGAGAGGTAGAATTATTCCAACCTTAGCCGGAATTGAACCAAGGACCCAAGCGTTAAAAGGTAATTGAGCTAACCACCGAGCCACCACAGAATTACCTGATGGCTAGGTGATCACAAGGGAACCTGCTCTTCACTTTCATGACCTGTCGGTGGATACTGATAAACATATTGATGAACTAGTCATTGGGTAATTCTCAGGCAGCACGGTGGCTCAGCAGTTAGGTCCCTTAGGCTATGGTTCCACGGTCCGGAACCATAGCGCTTTTGACGGAGCGGAAATTCCGCTCCGTCTAAGCCCCGCCCCCTTTCTGACGCGCGCTCTTTCCGGAGGTGTTCAGGACACCTCCGGAACACCTCCGGAAAGAGCGCAGGGCTACATAGCCCTGTGTTAATTATGTTGCGGCGACGCACCGTCGCCGCAATACGCGAGGACATGCTGCGGTCTGAAAAGACGCGCCGCATGTCCGTTTACGCAGGTCTGCCACCTGCGTATTGTTACGCATAGTGGAGACGGGATTTCTTGAAATCCCCTCCACTATGCTGTAACATCTGGACGCTGCGTGTTTGGCGCTGCGCCAGCGCACAGCGCCAAACACGCAGCGTTTCCTGACCGTGGAAACTCACCCTTACCTTCCAACGCTTGGGTCTGGAGTTGACATGAGCCAAAATTTTACTAAGTCCAAAAACAACTTTTCACAGCTCAGTCCCACTGAGCTACTTATATACAAGTCAATTTCTTGCTACTTGTATCATTCGTCCAATAAGGACCAACACCACTCTGACTACTTGCCCAATGAAGGGGCAGGCAAGCAGCCCTCCTGGATGCTGCACGGGGAACGCCACCACTGTATGTGTTAGGAGCATGGGTGGCAGCCCACCTGATCCCAGGGAGAACACACAAGGGCCTTGCAGTTGTCATCCATGGTGGGATTTGAACCCTGGACCGTCACCAGCGCTTTCCACTGAGCCACCGTGCTGCTCGGAAGTCCTTGATATTACTACCAGCACCAAAGGGAAGATCAGGAAAAACTAAGAGCGACTGAGAGGTAGAATTACTCAGACCACTGTCAGAATCAAACTCAGGACCCAAGCGTTGGAAGGTAAAGGAGCTAACCACTGAGCCACTATGCTGCCTGAGAATTATCTGATGGCTAGGTCATCAATATGTCTATCAGTGCCCACCGACAGGTCATGAAAAACTAGTGCTGATACATTTGCAATTTCTAAAGTACAGCTGAGAGGTAGAATTACTACAACCTTAGTCAGAATAGAACTAAGGCCCCAAGCGTTGAAAGGTAATCGAGCTAACCACTGAGCCACCATAGCATCACCTGCTGGCAAGATCATCAATACGCCTATCAGTACCTACTGACAGGTCATGAAAAGGAAGAGCCGGGTCCCTTGTGGTCTGAGAGGAGGAATCTCATTGATCTTGGTCAGAGCTGAACCAATGAAAACAGCAGCAAGAAAAAGAAATCACCAGTGTTCCCATGGGGCTTCACCACCAGCAACAGCATCTGTGCCCCATCTATCAGAGGGGAACAAAAGGCTTCTAGTCTCTGTGTTCTCAGAGAAGAGACCGCGCGGGGCGGCCGTCCACTGTGGGACATTTCTGACATCCACGTACTAGAAAACATCACGTAATAATCTCCATGACACGGTCTCCAGAGCTCAGTGCACAAGTGTCCTAGATCCATCCCATTCTAGAATGGAGCAGAGGTGCGCGGGCTTATCCTCCACTGCATTCATTGTCTACGGGACTGTCTGGAAATAATGGAGCTCTGCTTTCCCAGATGGTCCCATAAACAATGAATGGAGAAGAGGTGCGCAGGCTTAGAAACGGCAGCAGCAGCACTGGCAGGACCCAAGTCCTCTTGCTCTTGGCCGTCCTGTAGCCCACTCATCCTAACTGCTACCTTAATCACAGCTTCTTTTCCTTTAGTAAGCTGTTGATCATCCAGCAATATACGATGACTCGGGTCCACATAAACAGCTGCCAGAACAATGTTATTTTCTAATAGCAGTGTTTCTCTCCGTTTCATTGAAGCAGAAATGCCGTCTGCGATTAAACCTCCTCTTTGGCAAAACAAGTTCTTCCACTCCTTTAAACAAATGGCAGGAGTTACATCCTCAGCTTGTAACATTTTAGTCACTGTAAATGGGTGATGAAGCAACTGCTTCAATTCAGCCACCAGTGTCCATTGACCTTCATGCAGTGTTATCTGAGGGTCGGCCATATCTACAAGGAAGGGTTTCAGCTCCAGCAATCGCTCAATCATTAAATAGGTGCTGCCCCACCGAGTGGCTGGATCCACAATTGCCCCTTTTCCAGCTCGGCTCTCCAAAATGGAATCAATTTTAGGGATTCTGGCAGCAATAGTCAATGTCCTCACTTTGCTAATCACAGGTCCAGCATGTCCCTCTTGCAGACTGTCTCTTATTGCCAGCTGCAGCGTGTGCACAACACAGCGCATGTGACGAATAGGAAAGAGGTGTGAAGCAGCTGCAACAAGATCATCTCCATCAGTGGTGTTCATGCCCAGCGGCGCCAAGAGAAGCAAAGAGAAACTGGTATAAATGTCTATGGGAGAATGAGGGAGTAAACGGCCCCGAGAGACGACAGTAAGATGGATGGCTGATGATGTAGATGGGTGATGGAAGCATTATGGATAGATAGGATTGAAGCTGAGATTATATAAGAAAGTTACAGAACTTCTGATATCACAAGAATTAAATGATTAAATGGGTGTTCCTTCCCAGTTTACTATTTTTGCCATATTTATGTCAAGCAATCCAGTCCTGCAAATGCATATGTATGATGCCATATACAAAGCGCTGTGCCCTGCAGCCGCCTGTCACGATATGTAGCGACCCCACAGGGGGTAGCTCAGCGGATGGCACGACACCCACACGTGGTCAAAATTGTTGGTACCCCTCGTTCAATGACAGAAAAACCCACAATGGTGACAGAAATAACTTGAATCTGACAAAAGTAATAATAAATAAAAAATCTATGAAAATGAACAAATGAAAGTCAGACATTGCTCTTCAGCTATAAGAACGCTAACCAGCTCACCGGTTTGTAGAAGCACGGATCCTCCGCTTGATCAAACGTGAAGATACATGAGAAAATGAAGGAAAAAGGGATCCAGCTTCAATAAAATCTTCATCTTTATTGATTCATAAAAACATGAATAATGGCATGCTCCTGGACAAGCTCAGGACAAGGCTACGCGTTTCGATCACAGGGATCTTTATCACAGCTGACATATTCAGACAAAGGCACATATTTAAGACAAAGGAAGACCAATCACGATCAGAAAAAATGTCATGTGATTTTTGACAAGTCCTTTAACAATTTTCACATAACGAATAAAGAAAAAAAAAAAAAAAAACACAATATTTGCACAAATAAAATCAATGCAAAGAAATAAAATTAATAATGGAACATCAATTCGTTTCTTTTGTTGAGACCAAATGGATGTCTGGTATGTAGATTAAAGATCCAGAAAGCTTCACGTGTGAGGAGTCGCTGACGTGCATCTCCACCTCGGGCAGACAGGTTAACACTTTCAATACCTGTGACTTGGAAGGAAGAAACATTGCGAGCATGCTGAAAAATAAAATGTTTAGCAGCAGCAGAAATATTGCGATTCGAAGAAACATTCTTTACATCCTGCAAATGTTCAGCGATCCTGATTTTTAGTTTCCTAGTAGTGCAGCCTATATAAGATAAATTGCAAGTAGTGCACATAATTTTATATACCACATAGCATGAATTACAATTGATATATTTGTTAATGGTATAAATCGCAGTGCTGTCATTATTTTCAAAGGTTTTCGTTACACAAACATATTTGCAAAGTGCACATCTATTGTGGCCACATTTATAAAAACCTTTATGTTCTAACAACGATGTTTTATGAGAAGAGAAATTATTACTGAACATGCTTGGAGAAACTTTGTTACCAATAGATGGCGCTTTCCTTGAAACAACATTAATACCTGATGATAGAATGTCAGCAAGAGAGGGATCTTCATATAAAATAGGCAGCGATCTCAAAATGATTTTTTTGATGTCCCCAAATTGAGGACTATATTGAGCACAAAAATATGGTTTCACTGCAAGATCATTTTTTTGTTGTCGCCCTCCACTAATGAGATCCTCTCTGTTTTTATTACTTACAATTGTTCGTGCTCTTTTTAATGACCATTTAGGATAATTTCTGTTTTTTAATTTTGTATCCACACAATTAAATTCCGTTTCCAAAGCTGTAGGATCGCTGCAGTTTCTCAAAATTCTGGTATATTCACCCAAAGGAATCGATTTAATAGTATGTTTGGGGTGACTGCTTGCTGCATGCAAGATAGAATTACCAGCACAAGGTTTGCTGAACGTTTTAGTAATAATAACAGAGTCATGTACCCCATATAAATCAAGATCCAAAAAAGAAATTTTGTTATGATGAAATTTATGAGTAAAATGTATGTTGAATGAATTAGAATTGATATAATCAATAAATCCGGATATGGCAGGTACATCACCACTCCAAATGATGAGTAAATCATCAATATATCTACCATACCAAGCAATCGAGTCAATAAATGGATTAGTAGCTGAAAAAATAAAAAAATATTCCCAATATGACATTGTCATCGCAATGTTTCTTCCTTCCAAGTCACAGGTATTGAAAGTGTTAACCTGTCTGCCCGAGGTGGAGATGCACGTCAGCGACTCCTCACACGTGAAGCTTTCTGGATCTTTAATCTACATACCAGACATCCATTTGGTCTCAACAAAAGAAACGAATTGATGTTCCATTATTAATTTTATTTCTTTGCATTGATTTTATTTGTGCAAATATTGTGGTTTTTTTTTTTTTTTTTTTCTTTATTCGTTATGTGAAAATTGTTAAAGGACTTGTCAAAAATCACATGACATTTTTTCTGATCGTGATTGGTCTTCCTTTGTCTTAAATATGTGCCTTTGTCTGAATATGTCAGCTGTGATAAAGATCCCTGTGATCGAAACGCGTAGCCTTGTCCTGAGCTTGTCCAGGAGCATGCCATTATTCATGTTTTTATGAATCAATAAAGATGAAGATTTTATTGAAGCTGGATCCCTTTTTCCTTCATTTTCTCATGTATCTTCACGTTTGATCAAGCGGAGGATCCGTGCTTCTACAAACCGGTGAGCTGGTTAGCGTTCTTATATTTGTACTTTTGATTACCGTGCCCCCGGTTTCATGCTCAATATTTTCAAGTATTTTGAAAGTGGACTCAGTCATTAAGCTCAGGCACCAGCTTTATTATGGCATCTATTTTTGTTCAAGACAGATCTGTCAAAGCGGCACAAGTGTTTTCTGGTGATATTAACGAAATTCCAGACATGCCTGATCTGAATGAAAATATCAACAAAATGGAAAAACTTTTGCTTCAAGAAACAAAGTTGTGGTGGGATCATACTACCCTCCAAAATTATCTAGCTAAGGATATGATTCCAAGGGGGCTTCGTATTAAAAAAATCCCCACTACAATTTTTTCTGACATTTTCATTGAAGAGTGGAATCAGATACTCAGTAATTGTTCTTCCAAACTAATGCAACTCATAGTCAAATATGAGAGTAATAAATTGGAGGATATTCAGAAACAAATGAATGATGCAGATACTGCGCTCACTGAATTTAAATCGTTGACTCAGTATGACTCACTTGTGGCTAAAATGCAAGATAATGTCTCTAGCCTAGAAAAGGATATCATGGACCGGAAAAAACGAACATTTTCTCGTGATCTAAGAGACTATTCAACCAAGAAAGTCTATGACTGGGGCCATTGGGAGCGGGGTCATAGAACTCCTAAATCTATTTTAAAACGCAACCATGCTCTAAATGAACCGGTATCTAAACCACATGTCTGTTTTACATCCTCTGAGTTGGATTCATCTGACAATAATCTGAGTGTTTCCTCTAATGACAGTGTTCACACCACAAAGTTTTTTCGTCATTCAAAAAACGTAAAAGGCGGGGTGGCAGAAAACACAGACAAAGATCATGTCATGATTACACGCCGCAGGAAGAATTACCGCAAATAATAAACCATGATAATGTCTTGAATTTATCTGCACGAGACTTTACCAAAACGCAATTAGATGTTTTGTCCTTAGGTCTGAATTTTGTGCCCGATCAGAATTTCAATCTTTTTTCTACTATTTTGGACGTCAATAAGTTTATGCGAGACCTTACCATCAAAAAGCATTTTCTAAATCATTCTGATGAGACCCCTTTGCAGGAGTCGCTGACATATAATAATGAATTTACTGACTTGTCTTTCAGAGAACAGGTATCTCTCAACACTTTGTTTAGTTTGTCTACTCATTCCTATGATAATGAATCTGATACCATTCATGCACCTGTGTTTAAAACAAAAAATCCCTCTTTTTATCCCATTCAATCCAGGCCTGATTGCATGACTAAATACCAGGAGGTGATAGAGAGGGATTTAAAAATCCTTCATGATAGGGTTAAAATGGGCAGCAGCAGAAATCATTCCAATTTAACAAAAGCCCAGAAAACTGCATTAGATGAGATCAAAAGTATGTCAGATATAATAATTAAAATGTCGGACAAGGGTGGCATGGTAGTCATCCTGAATAAAGAGGATTATCATTCTCAAATTATGTCTCTCTTGTCTGACAGTGATGTATATGAAAAACTCCATACAAATCCCACTGATAAATTTAAAAGTGAGATTATCCAAATTATCAATGAGGGTTTCAGCCTTAAAACAAACTGATTATCTCACAGTGTCTCATCCTATTATCCCTATCATGCATGGTCTCCCAAAAATTCACAAGGATATGAAAATCCCCCCCATGAGACCTATTGTCTCAGGGATTGGATCTTTAAATGAACATCTGGGTGAATGGGTTGACTCACTACTTCAACCACTAGTACAAATCACTCCTGGTTATATTAAAGATTCTAAAGAAGTGTTGAGAATGTTTTCCAAGAAAATCTGGTCTAAAGAAAATACTTGGTTATGTTGTGATGTGACTTCTTTATATACCTGTATACCTTACAGTGTTGTCATGACAGCGCTGCAGTTTGTCTTAACGAAATTCAGTAATTATTCCCAGGATCTCATTAATTATATTTTACAAGTTATTCAATTTTTATTAACCCACAATTTTTTCTCATTTGACAATAAAATTTTTTTACAAAAATCTGGCGTGGCGATGGGTGCGAAATTTGCGCCATCCCTAGCTAATCTTGTTATGTCATATTGGGAATATTTTTTTATTTTTTCAGCTACTAATCCATTTATTGACTCGATTGCTTGGTATGGTAGATATATTGATGATTTACTCATCATTTGGAGTGGTGATGTACCTGCCATATCCGGATTTATTGATTATATCAATTCTAATTCATTCAACATACATTTTACTCATAAATTTCATCATAACAAAGTTTCTTTTTTGGATCTTGATTTATATGGGGTACATGACTCTGTTATTATTACTAAAACGTTCAGCAAACCTTGTGCTGGTAATTCTATCTTGCATGCAGCAAGCAGTCACCCCAAACATACTATTAAATCGATTCCTTTGGGTGAATATACCAGAATTTTGAGAAACTGCAGCGATCCTACAGCTTTGGAAACGGAATTTAATTGTGTGGATACAAAATTAAAAAACAGAAATTATCCTAAATGGTCATTAAAAAGAGCACGAACAATTGCAAGCAATAAAAACAGAGAGGATCTCATTAGTGGAGGGCGACAACAAAAAAATGATCTTGCAGTGAAACCATATTTTTGTGCTCAATATAGTCCTCAATTTGGGGACATCAAAAAATCATTTTGAGATCGCTGCCTATTTTATATGAAGATCCCTCTCTTGCCGATATTCTATCATCAGGTATTAATGTTGTTTCAAGGAAAGCGCCATCTATTGGTAACAAAGTTTCTCCAAGCATGTTCAGTAATAATTTCTCTTCTCATAAAACATCGTGGTTAGAACATAAAGGTTTTTATAAATGTGGCCACAATAGATGTGCACTTTGCAAATATGTTTGTGTAACGAAAACCTTTGAAAATAATGACAGCACTGCGATTTATACCATTAACAAATATATCAATTGTAATTCATGCTATGTGGTTATATAAAATTATGTGCACTACTTGCAATTTATCTTATATAGGCTGCACTACTAGGAAACTAAAAATCAGGATCGCTGAACATTTGCAGGATGTAAAGAATGTTTCTTCGAATCGCAATATTTCTGCTGCTGCTAAACATTTTATTTTTCAGCATGCTCGCAATGTTTCTTCCTTCCAAGTCACAGGTATTGAAAGTGTTAACCTGTCTGCCCGAGGTGGAGATGCACGTCAGCGACTCCTCACACGTGAAGCTTTCTGGATCTTTAATCTACATACCAGACATCCATTTGGTCTCAACAAAAGAAACAAATTGATGTTCCATTATTAATTTTATTTCTTTGCATTGATTTTATTTGTGCAAATATTGTGGTTTTTTTTGTTTTTTTTTTTCTTTATTCGTTATGTGAAAATTGTTAAAGGACTTGTCAAAAATCACATGACATTTTTTCTGATCGTGATTGGTCTTCCTTTGTCTTAAATATGTGCCTTTGTCTGAATATGTCAGCTGTGATAAAGATCCCTGTGATCGAAACGCGTAGCCTTGTCCTGAGCTTGTCCAGGAGCATGCCATTATTCATGTTTTTATGAATCAATAAAGATGAAGATTTTATTGAAGCTGGATCCCTTTTTCCTTCATTTTCTCATTGCTCTTCAGCTTCCACAGAATTAAAAAAAAATAAACTCATGAAATCGGTCTGGACAGAAATGATGGTTCCTTAACTTAATATTTTGTTGCACGATCTTTTGAGGCAATCACTGCAATCAAACGATTCCAGTACCTGTCAATGAGACTTCTGCACCTGTCGACAGGTATTTTGGCCACTCCTCAAGAGCAGACTGTTCCCGTTGTCTCGTGGTTGAAGGTCGCCTTTTCCAGACGCCATGTTTCAGCTCTTTCCCAAGATGCTCAATAGGATTTAGGTCAGGGCTCATAGAAGCCTCTTCATAATAGTCCAATGTTCTCCTCTTCGCCATTCTTGGGTGTTTTCAGCTGTGTTTTGGGTCATTATTCTGTTGTAAGACCCATGACTGCGACTGAGACCAAGCTTTCTGACACTGGGCAGCACATTTCTCTCTAGAATCCCTCGATAGTTTTGAGATTTCATTGTAACCTGCACAGATTCTAGACTCCCTGTGCTAGATGCAGCAAAGCAGCCCCAGAACATAACAGAGCCTCCTCCATGTTTCACAGTAGGGACAGTGTTCTTTTCTTGATGCTTCATTTTTCCATCTGTGAACATAGTCGATGTGCCTTGCCAAAAAGTTCCATTTTTGTCTCATCTGTCCATAGGACATTCTCCCAGAAGCTTTGTGGCTTGTCAACATATAGTTTGGCAAATTCCAGTCTGGCTTTTTATGATTTTTTTCAACAATGGTGTCCTCCTTGGTAGCCTCCCATGAAGTCCACTTTGGCTCATACGACGGATGGTGCGATCTGACACTGATGTTCCTTGGGCTTGAAGTTCACCTGTAATCTGTTTTGTTACCATTCGTATTATCCGTCTCTTTGATTTGTCATCAATGTTCCTCCTGCGGCCACGTCCAGGGAGGTTGGCCACAGTCCCATGGAGCTTACATTTCTGAATAATATGTGCAACTGTAGTCACAGGAACATCAAGCTGCTTGGAGATGGTCTTATAACTTTTACCTGTAACATGTTTGTCTATAATGTTCTTTCTAATCTCCTGAGACAACTCTTTCCTTCACTTCCTCTGGTCCATGCTGAGTGTGATACACACCATGTCACCAAACAGCACAGTGAGTATCTGTAGCCTCTATACAGGCCACTCACTGATTCCAAGATTGTAGACACCTGTGATGCTAATTAGCGGACACACCGCCATTCAACATGTCCCTTTTGTCACATTATTTTCAGGGGTACCATCATTTCTGTCCAGACCGATTTCATGAGTTTTATTTTTTTTTTTTTAATTCTGTGGAAGCTGAAAAGTAATGTCTGACTTTCATTTGTTAATTTTCATAGATTTTTTATTTATTGTTACTTTTGTCAGATTTGCCAGATTCAAGTTATTTCTGTCACCATTGTGGGTTTTTCTGTCATTAAACGAGGGGTACCAACAATTTTCACCACGTGTGTACACACAACGGATAGAAATGGGCAGAGGAAGGCCCTACTGATAGGGAAATGAGGTATGGACAGCTACTGCTCAAACCTGAGACTGACCCTGCACTCCCCTAACGCCCTAAGTGGGTCCTTCTCCCCACCGCCGTCAGGAACCTGGTCCCTCGCTGTCACCTAGCACTACCCTGGCTAGTGCACTGGCCGGCAAGGGAGCTAGCCTCATCACTGCAGATGGAACGACATAGGGGCAGTGACAATCACAAGACAGATGAGGACAAAACCACAAAACTTAGCTTAATAGCCTTCTCTGCTGCAAAGCACTGCACAGCAGAAGAAAGGCACACACACCACGAAACCAGCTGAAACACCACAGCAGCCAGAGAGCTCCTTCCTCCAGGCTTGGTCAGTATAGAATGCTCTATCACTGACAGTCAGCTGATGCATCAGTGACTATTTAAAGGACGGTGGGAGTGGTCACCACCCACATCAGGTGACCTAGCCACTCTGCAGTTGCAGTGGGGTTCCAGCAAGGGAAACTGACATTAACCCCGCTGGTCCTGAAAGGACAAAAAGCTCCATTTAAATCAAAGTGGAACCAGAGCTGCCAAGAATCCAAAACTGGATGGTGACACCGCCTTATCCTCGCACTGGGTCAGTGGACGGTTCACTACCATGGCATGGGGGGTGGGGTTAGAACAGTTAATAATTTAAGAAAGAATAGAGGTTCAGAGAGATACATAAAGTGCATGTATACTAATGCTAGAAGCCTCACCAACAAAATGGCGGAATTAGAATTAATTTTGTTGGAACATAATTATGACATGGTGGGGATATCTGAGACTTGGCTGGATGTGAGCCACGACTGGGCGGTTAATTTACAGGGCTATAGTCTGTTTAGAAATGACCGTAAAAATAAGCGAGGTGGGGGTGTGTGTTTATATGTAAAATCATCCTTAATCCCATCCTGCGTGATATCTGTGAATCTAATGAAGATGTAGAGTCTCTGTGGGTGGAGATTAGGGGAGGGGGGAAAAATAATAAATTATTGATAGGGGTTTGTTATAAGTCTCCTAAAATAATGGAAGCAACGGAGAATATCCTCGTAAAGCAAATAGATGAAGCAGCAACTCAAGGAGAAGTCATTATTATGGGGGACTTCAACTACCCTGAAATACATTGGGGAACAGAAACCTGCAACTCCAGTAAAGGTAACAGGATTCTGACAACTATGAGAGACAATTACCTTTCACAACTAGTTCAGGACCCAACAAGAGGGGGCACTGCTAGACCTAATATTACCCAACAGGCCAGACCGCAGATCAAATATAAGGGTTGGGGGCACTGCTAGACCTAATATTATCCAACAGGCCAGACCGCATATCAAATATAAGGGTTGGGGCACTGCTAGACCTAATATTACCCAACAGGCCAGACCGCATATCAAATATAAGGGTTGGGGGCACTGCTAGACCTAATATTATCCAACAGGCCAGACCGCAGGTCAAATATAAGGGTTGGGGGGCACTGCTAGACCTAATATTAACCAACAGGCCAGACCGCATATCAAATATAAGGGTTGGGGGCACTGCTAGACCTAATATTAACCAACAGGCCAGACCGCATATCAAATATAAGGGTTGGGGGGCACTGCTAGACCTAATATTAACCAACAGGCCAGACCGTAGATCACATATAAGGGTTGGGGGGCACTGCTAGACCTAATATTACCCAACAGACCAGACCGCAGATCAAATATAAGGGTTGGGGGGCACTGCCAGACCTAATATTAAGCAACAGGCCAGATCGCAGATCAAATATAAGGGTTGGGGGGCACTGCTAGACCTAATATTAACCAACAGACCAGACCGCAGATCAGATATAAGGGTTGGGGGGCACTGCTAGACCTAATATTATCCAACAGGCCAGACCGCAGATCAAATATAAGGTTGGGGGCACTGCTAGACCTAATATTAACCAACAGGCCAGACCGCATATCAAATATAAGGGTTGGGGGCACTGCTAGACCTAATATTAACCAACAGGCCAGACCGCATATCAAATATAAGGGTTGGGGGGCACTGCTAGACCTAATATTAACCAACAGGCCAGACCGTAGATCACATATAAGGGTTGGGGGGCACTGCTAGACCTAATATTATCCAACAGGCCAGACCGCAGATCAAATATAAGGGTTGGGGAGCACTGCTAGACCTAATATTACCCAACAGACCAGACCGCAGATCAAATATAAGGGTTGGGGGGTACTGCCAGACCTAATATTAACCAACAGGCCAGACCGCATATCAAATATAAGGGTTGGGGGCACTGCTAGACCTAATATTACCCAACAGGCCAGACCGCATATCAAATATAAGGGTTGGGGGGCACTGCTAGACCTAATATTATCCAACAGGCCAGACCGCATATCAAATATAAGGGTTGGGGGGCACTGCCAGACCTAATATTAACCAACAGGCTAGACCGTAGACCACATATAAGGGTTGGGGGGCACTGCTAGACCTAATATTACCCAACAGGCCAGACTGCAGATCAAATATAAGGGATGGGGGGCACTGCTAGACCTAATATTATCCAACAGGCCAGACCGCATATCAAATATAAGGGTTGGGGGGCACTGCCAGACCTAATATTAACCAACAGGCCAGACCGTAGACCACATATAAGGGTTGGGGGGCACTGCTAGACCTAATATTAACCAACAGGCCAGACTGCAGATCAAATATAAGGGTTGGGGGGCACTGCTAGACCTAATATTACCCAACAGGCCAGACCGCAGATCACATATAAGGGTTGGGGCACTGCTAGACCTAATATTACCCAACAGGCCAGACCGCATATCAAATATAAGGGTTGGGGGCACTGCTAGACCTAATATAACCCAACAGGCCAGACTGCAGATCAAATATAAGGGTTGGGGGTCACTGCTAGACCTAATATTACCCAACAGGCCAGACTGCAGATCAAATATAAGGGTTGGGGGTCACTGCTAGACCTAATATTATCCAACAGGCCAGACCGCATATCAAATATAAGGGTTGGGGGCACTGCTAGACCTAATATTACCCAACAGGCCAGACCGCAGATCACAATAAGGGTTGGGGGCACTGCTAGACCTAATTTATCCAACAGGCCAGACCGCATATCAAATATAAGGGTTGGGGGCACTGCTAGACCTAATATTAACCAACAGGCCAGACCGCATATCAAATATAAGGGTTGGGGGTCACTGGGGTAATAGTGATCACAAAATAATAAGTTTTCATGTGTCCTTTAATAAGATGTGTAGTCGAGGGGTTACAAGGACACTAAACTTCAGGAGGCAAATTTCCAACAGATGAGAGATGATCTTGGTGCAATAAACTGGGACGATATCCTGAGACATAAAAATACACAAGGAAAATGGGAGACGTTTATTAGTATCCTGAATAGGACCTGTGCACAGTATATACCCTATGGGAATAAACCTGCTAGAATTAGGAGGAAACCACTATGGCTAAATAGAGCTGTAAGGGGCGCAATAAGGGACAAAAAGAAAGCGTTTAGGGAATTAAAGCAAGTAGGTAGTGATGAGGCATTAAATAAATACAGAAGACTGAATAAATTCTGTAAAAAGCAAATCAAGACAGCAAAGATTGTGGCAGAGAGACTCATTGCCAGAGAAAGTAAAATAATCCCAAAATATTCTTTAACTACATAAATAGCAAGAAACTAAAAAATGATAGTGTTGGTCCCTTAAAAATAGTCTGGGTGAAATGGTGGATGAGGATGAGGAAAAAGCCAATATGCTAAATGACTTTTTTTCAACTGTATTTAAACAAGAAAATCCCATGACAGATAACATGATCAGAGATAAAAAAAATTCTCCATTAAATGTCACCTGCTTAACCCAGCAGGAAGTACGGCGGCGTCTAAAAATCACTAAAGTCGACAAATCCCCGGGCCCGGATGGGATCCACCCCCGAGTACTGCAGGAATTAAGTACAGTCATAGATAGACCATTATTTTTAATCTTTAAAGATTCCATAATAACGGGTCTGTACCACAGGACTGGCGTATAGCAAATGTGGTGCCAATATTCAAAAAGAGGGCAAAAACTGAACCTGGAAATTATAGGCCAGTGAGCTTAACATCTACTGTGGGTAAAATCCTGGAGGGTTTTTTAAGGGATACTATATTGGAGTATCTGAAGCTGAATAACCTCATGACACAGTATCAGCATGGGTTTACGAGGGACCGTTCTTGTCAGACTAATCTGATAAGCTTTTATGAAGGGGTAAGTTCAGGACTGGACCAAGGGAATGCAGTGGACGTGGTGTTCATGGACTTCTCAAAAGCTTTGATACAGTGCCACACAAAAGGTTGATACATAAAATGAGAACAATGGGATAGGGGAAAATATGTGTAAGTGGGTTAAGAACGGCTCATGGATAGGAAACAAAAGGGTGGTTATTAATGGAACACACTCGACTGGGTCACGGTTAGCAGTGGGGTACCACAGGGGTCAGTATTGGGGCCGCTTCTCTTTAACATATTTATTAATGACCTTGTAGGGGCATACAGAGTAGTATTTCAATATTTGCAGATGACACTAAACTCTGCAGGGTAATAAATACAGAGGAGGATAATTTTATATTACAGGAGGATTTATGTAAACTAGAAGCTTGGGCTGATAAATGGCAAATGAGCTTTAATGAGGATAAATGTAAGGTCATGCACTTGGGTAGAACAAATAAGATGTATAATTATGTGCTTAATTGTAAAACACTGGCAAAACTGTCATTGAAAAAGACTTGGGTGTATGGGTGGACGACAAACTCACATTAGTGGCCAATGTCAGGCAGCTGCTGCCAAGGCAAATAAAATAATGGGATGCATTAGACGAGGCATAGATGCTCATGAGGAGAACAAATTTTACCTCTATACAAGTCACTGGTGCGACCACACTTAGAATACTGTGTGCAGTTCTGGTCTCCGTGTATAAGAAAGACATAGCTGAACTGGAGCGGGTGCAGAGAAGAGCGACCAAGGTTATTAGAGAACTGGGGTGTCTGCAATACCAGGACAGGTTATTAGAGAACTGGGGGGTCTGCAATACCAGGACAGGTTATTAGAGAACTGGGGGTCTGCAATACCAAGACAGGTTATTAGAGAACTGGGGGGTCTGCAATACCAGGACAGGTTATTAGAGAACTGGGGGGTCTGCAATACCAGACAGGTTATTAGAGAACTGGAGGGTCTGTAATACCAGGACAGGTTATTAGAGAACTGGGGGGTCTGCAATACCAGGACAGGTTATTAGAGAACTGGATGGTCTGTAATACCAGGACAGGTTATTAGAGAACTGGGGGTCTGCAATACCAGGACAGGTTATTAGAGAACTGGGGGGTCTGTAATACCAGGACAGGTTATTAGAGAACTGGGGGGTCTGTAATACCAGGACAGGTTATTAGAAAACTGGGGGGTCTGTAATACCAGACGGGTTATTAGAGAACTGGGGGGTCTGCAATACCAGGACAGGTTATTAGAGAACTGGGGGGTCTGCAATACCAGGACAGGTTATTAGAGAACTGGGGGGTCTGCAATACCAGGACAGGTTATTAAGCACTGGGGGGTCTGTAATACCAAGACAGGTTATTAGAGAACTGGGGGTCTGTAATACCAGGACAGTTATTTAAAGAACTGGGGGCCCTGCAATACCAGGACAGGTTATTAGAGAACTGGGGGTCTGCAATACCAGGACAGGTTATTAGAGAACTGGGGGTCTGCAATACAGACAGGTTATTAGAGCACTGGGGGGTCTGTAATACCAAGACAGGTTATTAGAGAACTGGGGGGTCTGTAATCCCAGGACAGGTTATTAGAGAACTGGGGGTCTGTAAACCAGGACAGGTTATTAGAGAACTGGGGGGTCTGCAATACCAAGACAGGTTATTAGAGAACGGGGGGTCTGCAATACCAGGACAGGTTATTACACTGGGGGTATTTAGTTTGGAGAAACGAAGGCTTAGGGTGATCTTATTACAATGTAATAAATATATGAGGGGACAGTACAAAGACCTTTCTAATGATCTTTTTACTCTTAGACCTGTGACGGGGACGAGGGGCATCCTCTACGTCTGGAGGAAAGAAGGTTTAGCCATAATCACAGATGCAGATTCTTTACTGTAAGAGCAGTGAGACTATGGAACTCTCTTGCCGTCTAATGTTGAATGAGTGATTCCTTACTAAAATTTAAGAGGGGACTGGATGCCTTTCATGAAAAGTATAATATTACAGGCTATATTCACTAGTTTCCTAGATACAGCGTTGATCCAGGGAGCTAGTCTGATTGCCGTATGTGGAGTCGGGAAGGAATTTTTTCCCCAATGTGAAGCTTACTGTTTGCCACTTGGGTTTTTTTTGCCTTCCTCTGGATCAACATGTTAGGGCAGGTTAGGATAGGATATGGTTTGAACTAGATGGACTTAAAGTCTTCCTTCAACCTTAATAACTATGTTACTATGTTACCATGTCTGTCGGTCCCATATCTTTATGCAGGTTTTGCATGTGAGCTGCGGTTATATACTACATATTGTCATAGCAATAATTTTCTGGCTGCAGGACAGTAAGATCTCGAACTCGAAATATCACACCTTAAAAAAAATTGTCTACATTTAGATTCTGGATAATTGTTATCATTGTGCAAAGAGGAAAGATCACATCGTCTGCATGACCGGCTCCAGATGAGCATAAACTACAGAGAAGAAAAATCAGAAGATTCACCATGCTTAACCAGTATGGGGAGGTACAGACACCCAAAGTGTTAGTGTAATTATGCTGTCACCCAAGTGTCAGTGTCATTATGTACCGTTTGAAGGAGGGAAAATGAAGCATACACTGAAAGGAACATCCTGCCTACAGTGAAGCATGGTGGGGGGGCTGGGGATGTCTACAGTGAAGCATAGTGGGAGCTTATTGATTCCTACAGTGATGCATGGTGGTGGCTTGGGGATGCTTATAGTGTAGCACAGTAGCAGTTGCCGGGTAATACAGTGGCTCAGTGGTGAGCAATGGAGTGATTGGTTCAACTCTGACCAACAATAATGAGATTCCACCTCAGGTACACTTCAGAAATTAAAATTAATTAACCGATTTCATGCCTTGGGCATCTAGCTTTCTCTTCCATGATCTTGGCATTGCTGCTGATAGTCATAATGATAACCTACCTATAAATAGTCTCCTGGGCAGAATGGTGGCTCAGTGGTTAGTAATGTTGCTGTAGTCATGGGTTCAACTCGGACAGAGCACGCTGAGATTCCACCTCTCAGGCACACTTTAAAAATTGATGTGATTGGGTGC